>JAILXH010293379.1:13522-23983 GCA_023558415.1 Piaractus mesopotamicus | reverse complement strand
AAAAAAAAAAAAAAATAATATGTAACTTTAAACATCTGTAACTTGCCAAAGTGGTCAATGACTTCCTGTTTCACTGATATAGAAATATGAAGATGCTGAATACCTTCAGTCATGTATGAACACAGACAAAATGAGAGAACACATAAATTAAAGGAGAAATAGTTGCTGAACTTCACAAATAAGTTCATAGCTAAAAAATAGTTTCACAACCTGAAAATAGACTTCTCTACTATAACTGCAATAATTAAGATGTTTCAAACAAATTGAGCTGTGATAAGCTTTCCTAGAAGAGGATGTAAACATATTTTATCCACTGTGAGGATTTACGAAGTTTACGAAGCAAATCTTTCCTCAAGAATGTGAGCTGCGTTTGCAGACGAATGCAGGAAGCAGAGATTGGGTCATGACTGGATCCCCCAGCAAGGCAATAATTCAAAGCATACCTCAAGGTCCACATAATTATGGTTCACTAACCACTTAACCACAGAATCAAGCTTTTGCAGAGACCATTCCAGTACTCTGACCTGGGCCCCATGCATTTTTATAATTTATTCACCAAATAATTTCTTATAAAAATATTTTTTTTTTACATTTTTATCTTCACGGAAATGTTGGATTATTCTCATTCCTCCCCATGTATGATCAAGTTGTTAACATTTTTTTACAACCTATTTTGCTTTACTAAGTTATTTTTACTAAGGGGGTCAGTAATTGTGGAGGGCACTGTCTATTATTAAGTTTATTGCTGCAGAAGCACACTCACCTCCCTGGTTCTGGCCTCATTTTCTTTGTTCTCTTTGGATTTGCGACCTCCTTTGCTCTTGGCTTTAGGCCTGATGTGACTAACAGCGTTAGCAACAAAGGCACTGCTTACATCCCATTCCGGCTCCTGAACAAGAGAAAATGAAACAGAGTGTCAAGTTTAATAAAGGCCTGTTGAACCACTTCAAAATCCCACTCTCGTGCTTCCAACCCTCTGGCCTTGAACAGCCTTATACTGCTTTGATGATCATGAGACATTGTGAAAAACAAACAGTGTTTGAGATGAGTGTGCAGTACCTCTTCGCTGGGCCGGGCTGAGGACAGCCGGTTGCCTTTGTTCTCTGGGGCCAGTGGTGCTGCTGTATTACCCTTACACAGAGCCTCTGCTTTCTCCTCCACCTTCTCCTGCACCTCCACCTGCTCCTCTTCTGCCTCTGAATCACTGTCTTCCAGCTCAGAGTCAACCGCACTCTCTCCGCCACACTCATCCTCCGCCTATGTGGGGGAACATGAACAATAGGGACGGGAACCCATCAACCCTGTGGAGTCCTTTGAATTTGCTTACTGAGGCTAAAGAGAAAAAGATGGGTACCTGCACAGTGCGCTCATCCTTTTTAACCCTCTCAAGTTTCTTCCGCTCACGCTGACGCTGAAAAGAAAATGAAAGCAAAAGCTGTAAACTCATCCTTCATGCTTGGTAGTAAAACCTCATTATTTGTTTTCAAATAAACCCTTTAATTTAGTTTTTGATAATTTGTAATAAAAAAAAATTAAAAAAAAAACAGCACTGACAGTAGATCCTGATTTAACCGATGCGAGGAAGTTCCACAGGCGGAAAGTAATGAATTACATTCAGGTTCCCCGTAAACTCACTGCACAGTAACTTTTTATTCTTATTGGTCTAAACAGTAATCTGATTAGACTGCGTGTGGAGTTTGGTTGTCGCACACATGCTGGACACAGACAGAACAGAGATCACCTCACATCAATAACAAGATATCGGAGACATCACAGCCTCACTGGAAGACAGTTTAAAGAGAGCTGTAATATTCAGATGATCGCTCGGTTGGATTGCAGATAAAACAAAGTTACAGCACCTGGACTTTCACCTACTTAAAAATGCATTTACGAAAATATATTTACTCCTCAAGTGCACCTTACAGATAAAATTACATCACCAGAGACTTTTCAGTTCATCACATAACACTGTCTAATTCTCTCTCTTTCTGCATTTGTGTGTGTCTAATTGTGCGAGAGGCTTTCAAGTAATGAAAAAATACATTTCTGATTCTGTATGAAGTACAGAGCATACCGAGATCAGTCTCAGCATTCAAAGCGCTTTTTTTCTCACGTAATATGTTCTGCACGGATTCTCATGATGTAGCCCAGTCAACTCAGAAATATTTTCAGGTTGTGATTGTGGATATACAGAAAAGTAACTCTATTACTCAAGTAGTTTTCTAATAAACTACTTATTTACTCTTACTTGAGTAATTTCCTTTATTAATACTTTTACTTGTGCTCAAGTAAAGTATTACTACAGGAACAGTACTTTTACTTAAGTAGGTAAGTAGGGATTCTCAGTACTCTTTCCACAGTCATGTGGAATGGGTAGCTGTAATGTGTTAATGTGTGCTGAAGCGTTGATGTGCCAGTCATCCTGCCATCATTGCTCAAAATACTATCGCAAGCTCTACACTGTATGAGATCAGTATTCTTTTTTTATCTAATGTAATGACTAGGTCATAATAATGTTTCCACAATAAAAATCTCTCCGATTCACTTGGAATTTTAAACCGTTCCCTTTTAGAAAGATTTCTTTCAATTTTATCAATGGTGAACAGTTAATAAGTCTGCTTCAGTGTAAACATCCAAGACCAGAGGTCATCAATAGATTTGACCTGGGGCCAAATTCTCACAGAGCAAACAGTCTTTTGGCCAGATATGTCTTTATTACGCCATCATTCTGAAATGCTTAGCCATCTGACCTGCAATGAAACACTATACAGCAATGAAATGAAACAGCTATTACAAAAGAACACAGTAGCTACCAAACACAGCTCATGTAGCCCCTTTAACATGCTTTACCACACCATGCTGGAATGTCCCCTTTATGTCCCCTATAAGTGTAAGTGGCAGAACAGTATCTTGTACTTGAGGTAATCTCACTGTAGCACAAAATCCCACGTATTTTTAACAAATATTTACTTGAATGTTGAATGTGTTTAATTGGTTTAGTTGTTCTGTCATACATACATAATTTGTATGTATATGTATGAGGATGTGTACTCAACCAACTAACCTTCCTTTTAGCTCTTCGTCTCTCTGCTCTCCTCCGGGCCTTCTCCTCTTCACTGAGATCCTCCTCTCCATTAAACACATCCTGAGCACCCAATGCACACACTTACTTATTTTGCTTATGCCCAACTTGTTTATGCACTGAGAACATTACAACTGAATTCTTAACAAGCCCAAAAAAGAGAAAAGGACATACCTGCAAGAGTGTGTCCTTATTGTGGTCTGAGGTGGCACCGGTCTCCATGTCCTCTGCCCTCTTGTCACTGGAGCCTTTCGGGATGATGCAAAAGAAGTCAGAACATTAGCCAACAGGGACACACCTGTAGAGATCAGCTAAGTAGAGAAAATTCAGAAAAGACTGCTGCAGCTATGAACACTGAGCTGTAACTCACACGAGGTCATGTGAGAACAGAAGGGGAAACTCCACTTTCACAAAAGCAGAAGCGAGATCCAAGCTGTTTGAGTTTGCTGTGAATTACTTAATGCAGTCCAAAGAATATCCTGTCTTTTACTGTCTATTTCAGAGATATTGTAAGCTCCTCTGAAAGTAGAGACATACTTATATGAGAATTGTGGAGCAATGACTTCATTTTTCCATGTACGTATCTGCTGATACTGATGCAAACACAAACATTTTTGGAAAATGTGGAAATTGGGTCTAGATATACCCGGATTTGCATTACAAGGGAACGTCACATTTCGCTGCTGTCAAAACAAAACCTTGTATCTCCATTTTTGTCATTTTTCAGGTTGACATAATTTCATAAGGCCTGCTGCCCTTTACATTGTGTGTAAATTCCGTAATGAATGGACCAAATGAAATGGCCCAAAATGACCCGGAAAAGTCTGGTTCAATTGATTTACATTAAAGTAAAGTACGTTTTTTCCTTCTCCTGTAAAGTTTACATTTTGGAGGTTTTGATCCGACAGCAGCATTTTATTTCTATAGGGTCACAAATGCAATGTGAATAAAACACATAAAATTTTAGTACAGTAGCCCAGCATTACCTAGATGTTCTGTTTCTCTGAAGTACAATAAATATCACATCAAATATCTTTTTGAAATATTCATTAAATGTAAACCTCCTGAGACATTTTTCATCTTGCACTATATTATCATTTCATTTTGCACTAGTACGTCAGTATATACTATCTCATTGTGTTTTATCTTTACGTCTTTGACCTTATTTATCTTTTTTCTATTTATGTACTTACTGTCAATTCTAGAGCTGTTAAATGGTTGTTGTCAACAGTGACAAAAAAGCTCTATCTATCTAAGCAAAACTGATATCATCGTGCAATCTTATCTAAAAACGCTTTCTTAAATTAGTGTGGTTCTTACAACTTTAAGACATCTTTGTGTAAAAAAACCTAAGAGCGTTATATTATTAGATTTACAGCATTATATTGTATAAGTTATTGGGTGAAACAGCAAATTTGCCTCACAGTAATCAGCAGGGCCAAACAAAAGCTAGAATTCAATTACAATTAACAATCTAAAGTAATCTAGTTAATTCGCAATTAATCTACAATTAAGACTAAATTGAGCTCATTATGTATTTTTCCAGACTGCGTGAACCCACTTTGATTAGATGAAAAACAGCACGTACACAAAGAATACGGTTCAAGTGATCTTCCACACCAGTTCTTAAGATCCCTACGCCTAAGCAAATTTGTTCTCATGAGACACGAATAGGCTACTTCATTTTATAATACCAGAAGCTTGACGATTATACAAGATTAAACAATGTGACCACGGCACAAACACAGACAACAGAAACAAACAGAAATCTATCTTCCCTTGCCTAAGGGTGTGGGGTGTGAGCTTTCCATCATATTTGCTCTGAGCTAACAAGGTCCTACAAAGTCCTGCCATGTCACAGTACAGAGGCTCGTGACTCTGAATTTCACAATAGAGTCCTCTGAGCACCTGAGCGTTTCTCTTTCATGGCAATTACTCATACACATCACCAGCCTCTTTGCTAATGCAAATAAATAGCTTCCCGCAGAATGAAGAATACCATTTATCATTCATTTACTCAAGCAGTCACATAACATTTGTATAAGCATGCAAACTGTATAAACACTACCTTCGCTTTCTATAAAACGAGAAAAAGAGAAAAGATGTTTGATCTATAAAAAGAGAAAAGATGTTTGATCTGAATCACACTACAAGATTAGACAAGTGACAAACCATGTAATTTGAGGGTCTGCTCTGGCCTGCAAAAAGGGTAAGGTACAGCTGTCCGGCAGCTTCTCAAATGACCCTACAGAGGTGGGTCAGAAAATGCTGTCATCTGACTACATCTCACTAACACGAGAACCGAGCCAAAACAACTTGATGTCGCACTGACCTGCAATGTAACCACAAAACGACAAACTGTTCAGATTATTAAAACAACCACTAAGCAGCTTTATTACAGGACAAACACCATGATATGACTGTCACTAATGGCTATGAGGTGACTCATCAGGAATGTAGACTACAATCTACAGTCTTCTGATCTTTAACCTGAGCTCTGAGTGCTTTCGTTCTCTAATCCACTCCGTCACTTCGAAGATGACTTGCATGCATTGTTATTGCCCTGCTGTGTATCAAGCGCTCAAAGGTCAGACGTTAAATTTAGGTAGGGCACATCAAAGCTCTTCCTCCGCTGTGTTTAAACGATTTTAATGTGGTAGAAGATAATACGGCCACAAACCCTGGAGTTCCTCAGATTCACATTCCTGACATTCCAGAGCTTTTCGCACAAAAAGCCAAACATTATAACAACAGGAAACACTTCCATGTCTTGTAGTCAGTTACATGAGAAAGTCACAAACCCTCAGCAGACCACAGCAGACTGGAGGAGATTACTCAACATATGCTAGAGCAGTGTTTTGCAATTCCAGTCCTGGAGGCCCACCTGCACGGCACAGTTGTTTATCCCTGCTCCAACACACCTGATTCAGCTCAAAAAGGACTTAATTAGCCAATGATATGACTCAAGTGCAGGAAGTCCAAGACAGCACAAGTGAGGAGGATGGTTTAGATCCTCTCTCATGTCCACCGATAACAGCGCTGACCAAACATGGGTATATGCTGGCACAAGTACAAAACAGAGCAGTATGCACTCTTCTAAAAGCATGTCTAGTTGCCCTATAAACCTTAAAAAGAAGAGGTGACCGGTGTATTGGAAGAAGCACATCCTTCCTTTTACACTCACTCCCAGATTGCTCTGTGCCGTACAAAAAAGCAGATTCAGATAATAGGTGGGAAAGCACGAAAAAAAATGAATACTGGTAAATGTACAAACAAAGAAATTCTGAAATAGATAGCTTTAATGTATGAGACACGTGCAGGTTTTTTTTTATCTGCAGGCATCCTGGATTACGGATTTCTTATATTCTTTAAGGTATCTAGAACCACAGAGCCCCAGAAATGGAAGATTTTAGTGGGAAATCAAGAATGTGCACATGTGGTGAAGAGATCTCAATATAAGCAGATCATTCCCACACAGAAACAACTGCTTAATTATCAAGTACATCTCATTCGAAAATTGGTAAACCTGAAATGCTGGATGCCTTTTCCTGATTCCACCACATGCAACTGACATCTCAGAAGGTACGCACTCAAAATCCTTATTTCCAATATCCATTTTAAAGAAACGGAGGAATCTAGTGGTCCAACTTAAGTTCCGCTGTATTAAATTTTCCTTAATAAAGTAAAGCTAGGCTATCACAGGCTGCCAAGAAAGGAGGTGGACATAAAAAGAACAATGAATAGAATTTTTCCTTCTTTCATGGTAGAACTAACCAGAGTGGCTTCGCTTGATTCCACAATATCATTACTCTGGATCCAGATGTTAGCACTGGAGCTCAACATGAAATTAGGTAAGCACAAAGCTGCAGGGTCCAAGCACAGAGCCATCTGGGGAACTTTGATATCAGATTATGATACGCTAATACGAAATTTTTAGCATATCATAGTCTCATATCATATGAGCATACCATGCTGATATGAAATTAGTATATCATAGACCAAAACAAAATATTCCAAACACAATTTTGTCCATTTTGACTTCAGCAAGAACAAGGAAATATTAATAAAAGTGAAAGTGATTTTGAAAATTCTTCAGATAAGTCAAGTTAATAAAGCACAGTCATGTCAAGTGAAATGAACCACTATCCAACCGGACAAAACCTGAGTCACTGTTATGGAGTTATTCCGCTCTAAAGCGAAAGGGGAAAAAGGCTAAATGAAAATGACGGGCTTTGTCAATCACGTATTTGCATCTAGTAAGATATCACTCTGTATCCTCTTAGGCAGTGAATGGAAGGTCAGTAAGAGTAGCTTTCATATCACTCTGATCACACGGCAGCAGCATAAACATGAATACCTAATCCAGGAAACCCCTTTAGTTCACAGACAGTTTATGAACTGTTATGAACTGTGATGTATTCACCTAAGACACCTAAAAGCTGTTACAATGCAAAATTCTGTGTGCAAAACAATCAAAATATGGAAAGAATCACTGAAAAGGCTTTCCTCAGAGGAAGTCAAATCAATATTGGCTCATCACACAAACACACAGTGTGTGCGTTCATCGGCTTTAACCCTGTTTGGTGAAGGTGAAGGTGAAGGCACTGAGGTACATTCCCAAAACTCGAACACTATGTACCTTGTTCCAACATTATCAATGTTCTGGTTACCAGAGGTTCAGGTCACAGTTGTTTTTCTTTACATTATCTTTATCAGAATGATATTGAACAGAATAGCACCAACTGTGATCTGAACCTCTGGTAACCAGAACCCTGATTTGGCCCCTACCATTCTCTGATGACAACGTCAGCGTAACTTATACGTAGTCTTTTAAAACTGAGATTCACACTGAGCTAAGCAATAAATTCAAATTTCACTCGCATAATGACCTGAGATTGTCAATGGATTTATCCTGGTGTGTTGCTGCAGTTAAATATCAACAGTCACTGGATCACACACACTTAGACAGCTTCATCTAAACTTAGTAGTGACTCAGGTTCTGAGGGAAGCCTCCTTCTCTTGCTTGACCACATGGCCTCTCCAAATAGAAAGCAGGCTAACTCCAAGGCTGAATAAATAAAGGAGTTTTTCATCAGGATACTATCCACAATGTCCATCTGACTTCTCATAAGGCAGAATTAAAAATCATATGGAGATATATCTAATACTATCATATGAAATCCACATCAAACGTAATGACAGCAACAATTCAACGGTATTTACCGTTAACCTGTTAATAAGCCATATGGACACAGATATGAGGAGACAGGGCAGCAGAGCTTACATTTATTTAACAGTGAGCTAACCGCTGTGTGGGTACCTTTAACAGTCCAAGTCGAAACAGGGCCACTTTTCCGGCTGCAGTTTCACAGTTACACTAAAATGCATTTTTACTGAAGGATGTTCACTTGGTGTTATTTACAGGCCTAATATTAGCCCTGGACTATTTTAAACCTCGTTTGAGAAAGCGTTAAGCGGCCCAGACTTAAAGAGCCATTTAAGGCTTTTTTGCCTGCGAGGTGCATTAGAGGAATTCACTGAGCAGAGTTAAAAGCTAGCTAGTTAACTTCGGCACGGCACCGCGGCAAAAACAGGCAACCAGTTGCTAACGTTACCCATACTAGCCACCAGCTAATGGAAATGTTGTTGACCGTAACGTTACAACACAGCTCACCGCAGCACTGCAGCGAGCATGTCTGGAGTTCCCACAAGTTGCTGCTCCACTTTTGTTCGTGGCGAGTGTGCTCGGGGCGATTTACTGGGCAACACGGCACTTAGGTGAAGCAGTAGCAGGCTAAAAGAGAGAGAAACGGCTCAGACAGGCGTCCGAGGCCAGCCGAGCCCGGCAGACAGCGTGGAGGAGAAGTTTGACGAAGTGAGCTAAAAGTTCCTTTGGCGTGAGACTTACCACTCCCTAGACCCAGTAACCGGCATATATCCCTGGTGAACCTCATCAGTGCAACCATCCAGCATTATTCATCTGAAACTTGCTGGGTAAGAAATATATGCATAGTCCAAGGTGAAGAAAATCTAAAGCGTGGTATTCATCGTCATGTTTAAACTTTTCTGAAAGGTGGTAGTTGGTGCTTCGCTTCCTGAGACTCGACCGTCGGCACACTTGGCTCGGGCACAAGCTCCTCCCTCTCTGGGTCTTAAAGGAGCCATCGAGTTCAGGCAAGTGATTAAAAGGCACCTATCACGGAAAAACCAAATTTTCCTGACTTTTAAAGAGATTAAAAGTTCTGTGTAGTATATAAACACTGTTCAAGTTGTAAAACATATCAGTCACCCCCAGTGAATATATAAAAACTGCAGAAACGTCCCATTTTGATTTCATTGTTTTTATGATGTCAGAAAGACACCATATTTACACATTACCTGTTCAGTCCACAGCAGTTCAGCACACCCTTTCACGCTTAGGTTAAAAAGAATGTTTCAGTCTGGACTGTCAATTTGACACACTTTCTCTTTGCACATGCCCACGCGGTGGTAGGGGGGCTCATTTCTCATTTTGGCTTTAAAAGGGGTCACTCACCAACCACTGTATTGAGCCACTTTAGATAAGCAGATAGCCTCATTTAAAGCCTGTGAGGTACATGAGTCAGTACCAAATGCATTCTTTTAAACCCAGCACCTGGGACCTGTCTCTCTCTGTCTGCACGCTGTTGACCCAAGTAGGGACTTTGAGGAAGACTGCAGGACAAAATACAGAGATGTCAATCAGAACATCATTTACATGTATTAGTCTTAAAGGCCTAGTACCAAAACCAGCCTGTTAAATTCAAAGGGATAAAGTTATAAAGTTAGGAAATGGTAATGTAAAAATGAATTATGACTGATTTTGGTATGTAAAACCACACAAATGTTGTAAGGGGAATTCCACCAATTTGTCATATTTTACACATAATTATGAATGCTCTGTTCCATAGAAACTTACAGAGTCGCTGTTGTTCACAGTGGAGATGATAGGAAGCAGACATCTGAAAGCCTCTAAAAGCTACATACAAAGTTATTATATAAAATGGTTATGAATATGCTGCCTGATGCCCAAGACATTTTTGTGACCCCTGGTTCCCATCAGCACCACTGTAAAGAAATCTGAATAAGTTTCCTACAATGCACCATTTCACATCAAACCACTTTACATGACTTTGTTTACATCTCAACCACTTTATTTTGTAGATATTTTGAAAAATTGGTGGAATTCTCTCTTAATGTCTCATACAGAGTGCACACCTGCTGATACATGATGGAATGCATCAGAGAAGTCTGAATGTACAGTGAGAACAGGATAAGCACAAGCTAAAGCCAGTGATCTTTTGTAAACAGTTCAAATGCAAACAATGTCTACACAGCCAAATCATTCAAACAGCTGTTAT
>JAILXH010293282.1:4267-14580 GCA_023558415.1 Piaractus mesopotamicus | reverse complement strand
GACCGACACCGCAGCCAACCTGTAGCAGAGATAGGGAGCAACCGAGGGAGGAGACATACGGAACAGAGAGGGAAAAGGAGAGAGAACGAACGGGCAAGCAAGAGACAGAGAAACATACCGGCCAGACACCCCTTTTCCAGGCCGGACACGTAACAATATACAATAATTATATACACATATTTCTATTTTGGTCTCCAAGGTTAAAAACACAGCTGCTGAAAAGCTACTGTCGTCTGTCATCAGTGACAGTTACTGCAGACATTTTGTTGGATCGAACACTGTGCTCCTTTATAGGACTGATGGCTTGCATTCTCTCCACAAAACACTTTCCTTTTACATTAATATATATACCTTCTTGTTGGACTGCACACATTTTACAGGGAGATATACCAATGAAAACACTGCTGCTGCTTTTGATGAGATTGCAGCTGAGAATGGCATCACCATATTACTAATAATGCTGCAAACATGAAGATTACATTTAAAGTGAAAATGCCACAACAGCCTGATAAAACAGATGAAAGTGAGAAGGAAGCATAAACTTTTGATGATGAGCAGCTTCTGTCCTGTCCTGTTTCGTCAACTGTACAGTTGGTAAGTCATGATGGCCTGTCTTTGTCATATCTTTTCAAAGTTGAAGTGCTGTGTGTTGTGGTGCATCCAGAACACCTTACTTAACTTACTCACATCATTCTATAATATATTAGTCTATAATCTATCAGTCTATCAGTCTGATCCATCAGTCTATAGTGAGAGGTTCTGTGAGTACTGCAGCCTTCTATGTGCAATCATAGGAATTTTGAGATTGGACTTTTATTTTGACATAACAGAATTCGCTACTGTGGCTTGGCCACATTTCAGACTTTTTTACTTCTAACTGTTTAGTGACTGTAACATTGTATTTTATTTCCTGTAACAATTTAATTGTTTTCTCTTTAAACTATTTATTTTTGTTTCTGCTCTTTATTTTTTATTCACATTAATGAAGCCACAGGTAGCACTAGTCAAACCTGCACTGGAACATAAAAACTTTACAGTAAAAAATGTTCAATTATCAACAGTCGTCTTAATTGCAGAACATGTTTTAATAGGAAAGCTTTACTACTCTAAAGCCTAAAGTGCAGAGAGTTTTATATTAGAATAACATTTTCCTGGGAAAATGAATAAATAAATACATAAATCAATAGTAGACAAAAGTTTGTTGTTTGTTGTAAAAAGTACCCAAAACTCTACTCTAAACTCCAAATAAATGAGGTATTATAAATGTAAATAAATGGTGGCTGTTGTGATGTAGAAGATTTTAATTTGTTTATATCATGGTGGTTTTAGAGCATACTTGCACTGCAGTTAGCTAAACTAGTTTGCTAGATTGTTTATTATCTTGCTAGCTAACCAGCTACCTCAGAGGTCACGACTCTGTTAGCTGCATTAGCTGCGTAGCTACCTCCTCTTTACAGGCAGATTCTCTGTAACTGTCTGCCATTTTCCTCAGCTCCTCTGCAGGATCGAGATCTACTATAATATAACATTACTATAACAAGTTTACAGTAATTTCAGCCCAATACCACAGTTAACTACAGGACTCTACCCACATGCTAACACTTTACTTGAAGGGTGTGGACATAACACATTCATAACATCTTACATAAACACTTCATAACGTGTTCATGAATGTTTAAATCAACTTTCATAAAGCATACATGTTTTACATGATATTAATATGGACTACTATGTCATTTTACTGACAGATATTTTTCAAAATAAAATTCCTCTTTTTATTTAGAAAAACTATATATATATTTTTAATGAAACACCTCATTTCTGCAGAGCAAAAATAAACACGTGTCACATTAGGCAGACACTCGGAGTAAAATGAGTAAGTCTTATTGACAATAGGGCAAAGCAAGGGAGTAGTCAGTAATCCAGGCCAGGTCAGAACCAACAGAGCAGCAAACAGGTACATCAGGAAACCGAGATCTGAGTGCATAAACAAGCAAAGGTCAGCAGCCAGAGAAACAAACCCCAAAACCATCAGTACAAAGGAAAATCCGAGAGGGTAAACAAGGGCCAAAAAAGGGTCAAAACACAAAAAGCAAAAACAAAACGCTGAGTATGCAAAAGACAAGGTAATTGGCAGTACTTCACCACAAGTGAATAAAATGAACTTTTTTCAACAGTCTATACATAATTGTGGAAAATGTTATTTATCCTAAGTGTAACTCTTTTGGTGATAAATGCTAGCACAGTTATCCCAAGGAGGTTGTATTTTATTTTTAGTGACGTTCTTCCTTGCTCATGGTATGGAAGGGTATAATTGTGCATTGGTTATCCCATTTAATTTACATTTTTTGAGGTTAAATGTTCCACTTTTGTCCCAAGGATCAATAAATTCTGTTTTGCCTGTACCTCTAAAGTGATGGAGGTTAACCAGACTGAAATACATGTTTTGTGGATCTTTAAATTGCAATGCAAAGTAGTTGACTTACATTCATGTGGGTATCCAGCATCTACAGGGAATGGATGTGTTTTTTGGTTAAAAAATACTAAAATTCAGTTCAATGATTATTCATATCATACTTATGAGTAATTTATTGTCCATATAGTAAAGTAACGTGTAAAGAAACAAATGTTTAGAAAAAAAAAATCAACAAATAATTAAAAAGAAGTCAAAAATATGGGTGTCTCAAGTGTCAAAGCACTTAATAACCAAAGGGATACATTTTTTGGTTGTCCAGAAATTAGGCGCTTAACTGAAAATAGCAGTTTTTCAAAATAAAAAATGAGTGTTTTTATTTTTGAAAATGTCTCTCGGTAAAATGACACATTAGTCCATATTAATATCATGTAAAACATGTATGCTTTATAAAAGTTGATTTAAACATTCATTAACATGTTATGAAGTGTTTATGTAAGGTGTTATGAATGTGTTATGCTGACACCCTTCAAGTAAAGTGCTACCACACACACATATGATTACTATAAGAGCTCTAAAGTAATATTATACAGAGGAGAACATAATATAGATTATTGTATGTGTTATACTGCACTATAGAAATATTGTAGCTTCTTGTAGTATTACTATAATCTGATCTATTTATCCTGCTTTTAAATTTTGTAGTAATAATGATAATTATATTCACTCCTAAGATGGTTTTGTAAGAACAGTGTTGTTAATTGGCTGTAAATAAATCTGATGTAATAAAGTATTGTTAGATTTGCATTGTATGAAAAGTTAGCAAGGCTTGGAGGTTACAATACCTAGCATGCATGGGTTTCTGTAGATCAATAGCCAAATTTTTAAGGTCTGTTTTCAGTGCTTTCCACAAAGTGATAATGCGCCCAGTACATACTGTTTAAAAAAATCTAATTTTCTCTTAGCAGAGCTGTAATAAAACTGACTTAGCTTGTTTAAGTGAGCCACCATGTTGACACCCATTTCTCTCTTCTCCAGAGTTGTGTGATGGTCTTAAAGGGGTCTGTTCAAATCAATAGCAAAAAATATGTTAACACTGAACATTACGCTGCTTACTAAAGCTTCTATAGACACTTCTATAGTCCACTCTGGATTTCAGCATATCTGGACTGTGGAGGATTAATTCAGTCATTCTCTCATGAAGGAACATCAGCAGATAGAAGGGAAAGGTTTAGCTTTGCCTGCTGCTTTGGACTTAAGACCATCTATTTATAGCACATCTGTATTTGATACCACACTTTCTGAAACTGTTTATGATAGTATTTCAGGTTTAAGAGCACCAGAGAGCACAAAGAATATCTTGTATATCCTTATGGCTTTTTTTACATTAGCATGTATGTTGCAACATTAAAGTACATCACCTACCAACTCTAACAGTACACAGAGTGACCAGCAGGGGGCAGGAGAGCGCTCTGAATTTTATACTATGTCACTTATAAACGCATAAGAGTCCATCCTTCAGACTGATTTATCAACAGTACAAAAGCACAAAACAAAAACTCTGCTTTTTAATCTAGCAAAATCAAAGGTTAAATGAAATAAAATGTGATATGAGTGAAAAAAAAATTGTTTTCAAGGACCGTATGAAAGCACCATGTCACCGCCCCTCCTCCACAGGAAACTAAACTAGTTCAAACTGGTTTAAGCGAAAGTGAAACTCAGCAGTTCAGTTTTGTGAAGAGAGGAACAGAAATTACTTTAAGAGAGAAACACGGTGAGTATGTAAATGTGCACTGTAGTTTCCGAATGACATGGATCTGCACTACATAAACAGCAGTTCAGTAGGTTTTTACTGAAGCCTTAACAAACAGAACTGACTTTCTGACCTGATGACTTTAATATTTCTCTGTTAGTGAACAGCCTGATGCGGCAGGGCTGAATCTGAGACAGTGATATTAGAGTGAAGTAAATGTGTGTCCTGCTCTGTTCCTCTGCATGTGTCTGTTTGCAGGGTTCCAGCTGTAACCTGTAGGAGACATGAGCTCCAAAAAGAGCTCCTCTGGGGAACAGCACCAGAGGTGAGAGAGAGGTTCACAGTATAACACAGTGTGTCACACTGTGAACGCAGATGTGTTCTGATGACGTATTTGCAGTTAAAGGGCCCATATCCTATATTTTGCTGATATACACAGATATTAGAGCTGTCCCTGACTGTACATGATGAGTGACCAGTCAAGGACCAGCCAGTATAATTTAGAGAAAATGTCTTTTATATGCTCATGTGAAGAGTACAAGGTAAATGTACATTTCTCACACATCAATTGAGCCTTAATACTAATTCAACTAAATGTGGCACAGCAGTACAGAACACAGTAAAAACATGCCTTTGTGGTGTTTGTGAAAAAAGCAACATGCAAAAATACCATTCTTGGGTAGGCAAAAAGAAGAACTGGGCAACAAAAACTTTGTTTTTACTTGTGTTCAGCCACACAACAGTGCACTCTTCTTTCATCATCGAACACGTGACAGACAATATCACTTAAAAAAAAAAAATGGAAGCTGGCTAGGCTGGTGGGTGAATTATACAATAATACTTTTGTTCTTCCCTCTACATTTTACTCCATGTCACTCTTATCTTTAATAATGGCCTTACTACGTATTTTATAATTTCACATTAGATGACATTAA
Source organism: Piaractus mesopotamicus (assembly GCA_023558415.1). Taxonomy (NCBI): domain Eukaryota; kingdom Metazoa; phylum Chordata; class Actinopteri; order Characiformes; family Serrasalmidae; genus Piaractus; species Piaractus mesopotamicus. The sequence goes on along the minus strand of JAILXH010293282.1, from coordinate 9,479 downwards.
ACAGGTGTGCAATATGGCCAAAAGGATGTGGACACCACTCCTAATTATTCACTTATTGTGAATTGGTGTATAAAATCAAGCACATAGCCTTACAGTCTCGATAAACAGATGCTGGCAGTAGAATGGGCTGCACTGAGGAGCTCAGTGACTTTAAACATGGCACTGTCATAAGATGCCAGCTTTGCTATAAATCAGAAATTTCTGACGTGCTAGATGTGCTCCAGTCAAATATGAGTGCTATTACTGTGAAACAGCTCAGCAATGACAAGGTAGACCATGCAAACTCACAGAGTGTGGCTGCTGAGTGGTCAAGCATGTAGAGGGTGAAAACCGCCTCTCCTCTGTTGCGTCACTCATTACAAAGTTCCAAACTGCATCAGGAAGTAACACCAGCACAAGAACTGTGCGTCAGGAGCTTCATGAAATGGGTCTCCATGGCTGAGCAGCTGCACAAAATCCTAAGATCACTATGCTCAATGCCAAGCGTCGGCTGGAGTGGAGTAAAGCGCCACCACTGGACTCTGGATCAGTGGAACCGTGTTCTCTGGAGAGATGAATCAGCTTCACTATCTGTCAGTCTGATGATGAATCTGGGTTTGGTGGATGCCAGGAGAACGTTACCTACCGGAATGCAGAGCCAGCAGTACAGTGTGGTGGAGGAGGGATGATGGGCTGGGCTGTTTTTCAGGGTTTGGGCTCTCAGTTCCAGTGAAGGTTGATGTTGATGCTACAGCTCAAAGACATTTTACACAGTTATCTGCTTCCAGCTGTGTGTCAGCAGTTTGGGGAAGAGCCTTTCCTGTTCCAGCATGACTGAGACTCTGAGCACAAAGCAGCTCCATTAAGACATGGATTGACCAGTTTGGTGTGGAGGAACTCCAGTGGCCTGCACAGTGCCCTGACCTCAACCCCAATGAACACCTTTGGGATGAACTGGAATGTCAATAATGAGTCAGGCCTTTTTGTCCAACACCAGTGTCTGACCTCACAAAAGCTCTTTTGACTGAATGGACACAAACTCCCACAGACTCAGAAGAGTGGAGACTGTTAAAGCTGCAAAGGATGGCCAACTCCATATCAATGCAGATGTCAGAAAACCAAACAAGCCAAAAAATAATAAACAACAAAAAATACAAAAATAAACAAACAAAAATCCCCAAGGATCTCCAAAATGGTCATTTTACACAAGAGGGTTCTTTTCTATTAAAGTAAGTCAATGTAACAAGAATTAACTCTAACTGATTTTGGAGCATTTCTATTGGCCCATTTGTCATGAAAGTTTCATATACTATAAAGAAGAGCTGTTGTGATCAAATGAAGTAGAAAACAAAGAAAAATAAAGAAAAAGTTGTATATACATAGTTTGTTGTTTTTTTCTATTTTGGACAGCCCTAGAATGAAGCGGAAAAGATCAGACTCACCCGAACCCAGCTGTGTGTCCATGAAGTCAATGGAACCTCCATATCAGTTCAGAAAGACAGACAGTTCTACTGTTGTGAGGTAAGGGTGTAAGAAGTGTAACTCTGCGAAATTAAGATGTTTTAATACCAGTCCTGAAGTGCCAATCTTTGATAATTGATGCATAACTAAATAAAGTTATATGTACTTTTTTTTAAACGAAGGCATCAAAACAACAATCCACAGTCCAAGTCCATTCCTGAGGTGTAGCTCGCTAATAGCTGATTAATGATTAGGCTAACCATAAGAATGTTGTTATATTACATATTAAGTAATGAGTTGTATAACTACATGAGCAATTACTTAACACCATTACAAATAGCATATATTTTTGTTATATGTTGAAATGCATATGTCGGCTTTCCAGAAGTTAAGGCTCTAACCAGGGCTGGACTGGGAATTAAATTCACCTCTGGACTTCTGTCTAGACCACCCCACTACAACCACAGTGTTTCTCCACCCCTCCCTAACCATGTCCACCTCAGAAAATGAAACGTCCCTCACCTCAACCCCTTTGTTCCCCCTTAGACTTTTTGGAGATTTTCTTCATCTCTCTCTAGTTAGCCTTCAATGTTTAACTTTCCTGGTTGTTATCCTCATGATTTGAGGAGGTCGCGGCATTTCGGGCAATCTCCATTAATTTTATATAGGACTACTGCTGTCTCCTATTTGTCAAGAAATTAACAATCCCCCGGCAGATGGAATCTGGCACAGACAGCTGAGACAGTTTGACCTGCAGCAGCTCTGGTACTATGGTATTGAATGCTGAGCTGAAGTCCACAACAAGCGTTCTATCATAGGTTCCAGCACTGTTGAAATGCTGTAGCATGAAGTGCAGGGCCAAGTTGACTGTATCCTCAACAAACCTGTTGGCTGTGTAAGTGAAATGCAGAGGATCTAGCACAGGGCTTCTCATATCTATGACCAGGTGTTCAAAGACCTTTGTGACTACAGAGGTCAGGACTACTGGCCTGTAGCCATTTTGTCCAGTAATGTTTGTTTTGTTGAAGATGTTTGCAAAATCTTTGCTAGTTGGTTACAGCAGTGATTTAGGGTGGATGTAGAGACTGGCCTCATGTGTTGTCTACTGAAGAGCCTGTTGATGTCTTGCTCAGAAATGCTGAGATGAGTGGGGGTCTGAGGTGAGAGAGTCGCTGACGGAATAGCATTGAACACTTGGCATTAAAGTGTTGAACCATTTCACAGATTTTGTGGATAAAGTGTTTTGTCTATACTTGTCTCTCAAAAACAGAGAATTTAACAGTAATGTGAAGATTTATATCTGGAACTGAGTGTAATGTAGAGAATGTAACAGTAATGTGAAGATTTACACCTGGAACTGAGTGTAATGTAGAGAGAATATAACAGTAATGTGGAGATTTATACCTGGAACTGAGCGTAATGTAGAGAATATAACAGTAATGTGGAGATTTATACCTGGAACTGAGTGTAATGTAGACAATATAACAGTAATGTGGAGATTTATTCCTCGAACTGAGTGTAATGTAGAGAGAATATAACAGTAATGTGGAGATTTATACCTGGAACTGAGCGTAATGTAGAGAATATAACAGTAATGTGGAGATTTATACCTGGAACTGAGTGTAATGTAGAGAATGTAACAGTAATGTGGAGATTTATACCTGGAACTGAGTGTAATGCAGAGAATATAACAATAATGTGGAGATTTATTCCTCGAACTGAGTGTAATGCAGAGAATATAACAGTAATGTGGAGATTTATACCTGGAACTGAGTATAATGTAGAGAATATAACAGTAATGTTCAGATTAGTTATCCTATCCTATCCCAAGTGTTTTATATTTAACGTTTTTTGTGTTGTGTTTTACAGTGCCAACATGGAGAGACCAAAAATTACCAGCATAGATCTTCTGGAGTCATTATTTAAGGTGTGTGTGTGTTTATATGTGTAATTTGTTTACTTTTGAACTATCTTTAGAGTATTGGGGATCTTTCCTTCTGCCTCGTGAAGGCTAAATGCTGACTGATCTGTCTTGACTATACAAAGTTCCATTCATCTGAAGATCTTGTCTACAAAATAACACATAACTGTCATTTTCAGTTATACTGACAACGTAAATGGATACACAGAGCATTTTAATTAATAATAATTTATTGATATTTTAAAATCAAATTCTTAAAAAGAATTGCAGTCTGATTAGAGATATATTCATCAAGTTTTGTAATCCACAGTACATGTAGTCCATTGTTACTCATCACTGTGTGTATAATAAACATTCAGTTGTGATTCTTTAACAAAAAATATGAGTTCCCTTGGAGACTTGTTCATTACCAAGATTGGACATGTAACAATTCTCAATTCTTCTCGTGAAAGACATTTATTCAAAAGACAAGTTATTTATTTATTTATTTTTGGCAATTTCTACCCTTCTCACCAAGACTTTGCATTTAGTGGCAGTTATGAATCAATGTTTAATTTGGAAGTTCAGTATCTTTAAACTGGGACAGTCTTTTCCAAGCTTGGTGGTTCTGTTTAGTGAAGAGGAGTCCTTTGCATTCCTGTAAAGTCATGACTATTAGTGTTATCTCTGGAGAGAAGGAAAAGGGGGATTCCACAGTGGTGTTGCTAAAAAGACTCAAGAAGAACAATGGAAATGACTGCATGTGTCACCTTTCTTTCACTTGATGGTGCTTTCCCAGACTTTCTGGAGCCTAAAGCAATTAGCTCTGAAGGTGGTGGTGTAATTTACAAACCAGTCCTTGGAGGTAAATTCAGGTCCACTATCTTCACTACATCTGAAATGCTGTCATTGAGGTATGTTACTGTAAAGTCATAAATGCAACAGTCCATGAGCTTTGTGCTGGGCAGTTAACTGTAGTCTGAGTTTTTCCAGTTTAATTTCGAGAGCTCAAACGAGATGGTACAGCCGTGTGGCTACAGTTAGGCTTTAGCCTAGCATGAATGCTAGAGCATTTACGGTGCTTCCACGTCTTTGTGCACTGTTTTTCAGTGCTTTCTCTCCTCGCCAGTGGCGCCAGGCAGTCCTGCAGTCTGGAAGCCTGGTTTGTGATGCAACCCAATGTCACCAAAAATGAAACAAAGGCACCCTATTTTCAGGATTCGAAATGGTTGCTGAATGCTAATGCACCAAAATCTTGGATCAAATTATTTAGTAACACCCTATTTGGAAAGAATGTTTCTAGTTTTGTGATATTCTTGGGTTGTCTTCATGCGCAACATGTTAAAGATCTGTCCACATATTTTCAATTATGTTCAAGTCAGGGCCCTGTAAGGACCATTCCAAAAGCTTCAAATTGCATTTCTTGAAGTAGTTTATGGTGAATTCTGAGGGATATTTTGGATCAGTGTCCTGTTTCAAGAAGCCAGCTTCTTGTCAGCTTGAATTTCTTAAATGATTGTGTCACATTTTCTTCCAGAATATGCTAGCATTTAAGAATTAAGAAAGTATTTAAGTATTTAAGAATCTATACTTTCATGTACCTGAGCAGTGTTTTCTGTGACACTGGTTGTCACATAACGCCAAAGCATAATAGATCTACCTCCATGCTTAACAATAGTTCTTTTCATCAAATGCTGCTCCTTTTTTTCTCCAAACATACTTTGTTTATTTTGGCCAAAAATATATATTTATATTCATCAGTCTACATCTCTTGTTTCCAAAATACCCCTGGCTTATTTATATGTTGTTTTGCATACTTAAATGTTGATATTTATGATGATGTTGCAGGTGAAGACCCAATCCCTATTTACC
>JAILXH010293277.1:15845-28287 GCA_023558415.1 Piaractus mesopotamicus | reverse complement strand
GGATAAGAAATCATGTAAATAGAGATACAGGAAGACATGAACATAAACGCAACCAAATACACAGAGCTTGTGAGTGCAGACCATACCTTCAGTAATTTGTTTTAAAATAAATGCAAAAATCATAGAAAGGGGAAAGAATTTAGAGAATCTGGGAGTTTTGGCAGTTTTTTCTTTACGCTAGAAGGCTGGACCCTCCTTGCTGTATAGAAGTATGGAAAGGAAATTAAGGAAAGGCACCGTTTCCCTTTTAACATTTGAATTTTGCCCTCTTTCTAGCCTGTTGTTCTCTTTGATAATGCAGTTTCAAATGCCTTTTTAGAAAATGCAAATGGATATAAGGTAAATTATATTTGAATTATCACTTTGACACCATTGTTGCATAATCACATTAAACATAAACATGCAGTTTGGGAAATACATTTTAATTTTAATCAAGCCACTGATAAAGCACCTAAATATTTGAGTAAATTAAATGAAATGTGCTGGAATACCAAATGGAATAAACATGGCAAAACTGAATTTGAATTTTCATTTAAGGCCAACACACATACATGTTCCCTGCGCTGGACTGGCGACCTGTCCAGGGTGTTTCCTGCCTTCTGCCCAATGATAGCTGGGACAGGCTCCAGCACCCCGCGTGACCCAGAAGGATAAGCAGCTTAGATAATAGATAGGCTTCATACATGTTCAATTCAAATTCAAATATTCAAATACATCGCACATTTACATATTATACTTTCATTTTATTTTGCTACTGATATGCTTCCACACCTGCTGATCCAAGAGTGGAGTGCAGAGCCATGGAGACGAGGAGGTGATGGGTGCAAAACGATTCATAGTGAATGGTAGTAGTGAGGACACTCTGAAAAATAAAGAGGCCTAAATGGCTCTTGGCTTGGATGCAATGCTCTAGGCTAAACTTTTAATATGTATATTAAAGCTCTGCATGATGTGGAGGTTCTTTAAACTTTAAAAAGGTTTTTCACTCTTAAAAATCTTTTTCAAAAATGCCTTTTTAACCTTTAACCCCTCAGCAGCCTCTGCCGGCCCCTTTGAGTTTGCCTGCAGCAGCCAAGGACGGTCATAATTTGGTTGTGAATTCTGAAAGAAAACAGAATAACTAAAGCAACGTTTGGCATGAAATACATATTAGATATTCTTACATTATTATTACAGTTTAATTTGTAACATAGTTTTAATCATTTAAACATCCTTTTCACAATTAATTCCCTGTTTAAAAGAGAGTTCAGATATGCTGTTATCAGCTATGGAGACAAAAGAGTGTTGATGGATTTCTGCTTACCTTGACAGCGGCGATGATACGAAAGTAAATTCAACATGTAAATCCTTTTAAATCTTTGTTGAGCTGTGTTTTCATGATTATATTAGCTGGCAAACACAAGTTCATGTTACATCACAAGTGATATCATTTTGGCAGGCAAACATAAATGCTACTCAGTATTAATGACTTGGTGAGTTATGTCAGGGTTTGATACTAGTTTGCATTAATTTATAGGGGCATGTCGTAGTCTACGTAAATCTGGTAAACTGGTTAGCTAGCCTGCAGTAACTAGTAACAGACGACATGCTCAGCTCACTTTTATTTGGATATAGCCCTTTGTGTGCATGCTGGTTATCTTTTAACTATTATTTTAAGAAATTATCATTGTTATTATGTATTTTCACCATTACAGTTACACTACCTATTGCAGTATTATTTCAGTGCCCATTTCCCATTCAGTCCTGGGCTCACAGCTCTGTGTTAATTTCTCAGGCCTGGATTTTTTTTCATTAAAAATTCCTCTGGGGTCTGAAGTGTTGTAACCATTTCTTGAAAGTTTTTTTAAGAAATCAAAGGTGGTTCTTCTATGGCATCGCCCCCAAAAAACACTTATTTAAGAATATAGGGAATATATTTCCTAGGACAAGACAGTTTTAGGCATGCTCTTTCTTACAGAGTTCTCTCAGTTAGGGCGTATCTAAAAATGCCATTGCAGAACACAAACACTTCACAAAACCACAGTATGTTTCTTGAACTTTTGCATGGACATTTTATGATTTTATGATTATGGGACAGTGTGATCACGTTCTACAGAAAACCAAATGTTATGTATGAAAAAAAAATACTAGTGCTACTGCCTAAGCTGGGATGTGAGCCCCAATCTCCAGCATACATAAATGTCCACTATATTATCCACTTACTATAAATAGCTCTCTTTAAGATCTCTACAGAGCTTGGCGTAAATCCGTTTTTTTACGGTAACAAAAACTATTGAAGCAAGTTATTAGCACACTTCAATGCCACTCTTATGTTTAGTCAATGTTCAAAATAGCCACATTATGCAATTGAATGGTTTCTTAAAGACAATGTCAGCATTTTATGTTAGTCCTGTGGGACTAGTGCTGTGGAGGCCAGGCTGGCATTGACTGAGGTAAAATCCCCACAAGCGGACCGCACCGCACCAGTGGGAGCGCTCATGGAACCTGCAGCTGACCCATGAGCTCTATTCCCGTGGCTGATCCTGAGCTGAGCTGAAACAAATCTTAAACAATGGCTTTATGAAACACAATTATTGTACATGCCAATAAACAGGGTACTTGTACAGTCTGAAGGCAAAAGGACATGAGCTCAAGTTAGCCTTGGGGTCTAACTGTGTACATGCCTGGTGTTTCATGTCACATTAGAGCAGACTAACCCTAAATTTGAACTCATTTTTAACCTGTCTCTCAACTTTTCTCTAACCTAAACCCTTTGCCAAAGTCAAAGCTTTCAAAACAGTCAGTCCAGGCAGTCTGACTCATCAATCCAGTAACACTTCCCAAACACTGTTCCTCAAGCAAGAGAACCTTCTTTTTTTCTTCTAAGGATGAATTGCTGCTGTCTTCCGTATTTCTTTATTTGAGGGCCACAGTTTGATCCACACAGTTTGTCACTGTTGAAGGCACACTGGGAGGGTGCGCCAGTGCACATCGGCTAGGTTTCACTTTCCCCTTTCATTTATCACTAACATTGCTTACAAATCACTGTGGTTTTTATTTTTTCCACAAGCTTTATAGTCTCAGGGATAGCTTGTCAATCTGTGTTTCCACCTAAATGCTTCTTGGTTCTCTCAGAAAAGGCAAAGCTAAACTTTCCCTCTCAAACACTTCAAAACATTTCTCATGACACAGGCTGTTTCACGCTAATCTGCATAAACAAGACAACAAAATAGACACGTATAGAAGGCATTCAAGCCTTAAAGGATTATAAAAAGCTCTGGATACAGAGTTCTACACTATCACAGTACTCTAAGGATTAAGGATGTTTTTGAAGTACAAGCTCCCTCGATATGCATACATGTTTTTATTTAGATCTGATATTCAATAAAATGCTAAGATATATAAATACTTCAGACCCTACCTCTGATGTCCAAGATTGAAAATGTGCTTGAGAGCTTTTTTTTTTTTTTTGGACATAATCTTTTCCCCCCCAGGAGTGGTTAATCTACAGATTTTGAAGGGTATAAGAAAATATACCTCAAAAAAAAAAATACAGTGAATAAAGAACAGTAAGAAATGTAAATAATGGCAATATGTAGTCAGTTTCAGAGTTTCAGTATGACTAATCTTAATGCATTTAGGTGTAAGATATTAACTTAACCTTAAAATTAGTTGTGTGCACTGCCAACGGATCAAGTATAAATACCAGTAGGCTTCTGTGTAGAAATAAACCAAAGAGTATCTGAAGCAAGATGAAAATACAGCTGTTGAAAAGCATGGATTAAAAGACAATACACAGATGAATCATCATCTCAAAGTCTAGAGCTTGCAAACACCTGAATGATCCAGTAAAAAATGAACAAAAGTGCTGTTCAGAATTCACAGTGAAACATTTATGCGATGTGTTTGTTTGTGTCACCTTGGAAATCTACCGTGCGAGCATTAGTTTTTTTTTTTTTTTTCAATTTTGTGCATAGCTGTGCATAACTAAATAATTTTACAAACGCGGACTCTATAGGTAACTATGAGGTCATGCTTTCTGTTACATTCTCCTGTGTTCTTGGTATTAATTACGTAAGTGTGAGACACAAACTCTAAAAACTTGGTAACACTTTACAACAAGCATTGAATAACTAATATTAAGTAATGTTTGTTAACATGAACAACACAGGAAGTACTACATTAATAACAGCTAGCTATTATTATGTAAACAAGTAAAAACTGCATTATTTAATGTTATATTCACTTAGAGTGTTGACTAACATTCACTAACGCATGTGTTAACATTTAACTTTAAAAACACATAAGATATTACTTTAATAATAGTTAGTCCTTCCCATGAAGGCTTAACTGAGTATTATTTGTTTGTTGATGTTCATTAGGCCCACGATTCAAACATCCCTAGAGGGCAGATCAGAATGTTATTAATACTAAGTTTTGATTTAATAATTAAAAACAGATGTATGTTGTTTGGTTAAGTTGACTTTAGGTGGTGATACTGAGTTTATTTAAGAGAAGAAAAGACAAAAAATAACCTTCACCATCATTTACTTCCAAAAGTTACAATGCAAAGTTGGACTAAGACTAAAATACATAAATAATTAATAACATTTTAGGCTATGTATTACTTATTGGTATATTTTAAAAAATATATTACAATATCATTTATTAATATATATCATATACAATGAATGGTAATGAATGTATAGTGAACAGCACATTGATTTAATTTTTCTCCCTTTCATCTTTTTTATTTTTTATATTCTGAAAAATCTTAATCTACTCTCAGTCTCGCCTTAGTCTCGGGCTCGACTCAGATGCTACAAAGTATTTGTTTTTATCTTGAAATCGATGTGCCCAGTTCTAGGTCTTGACCTGGACTTGCGTCTTGGGGACTTGACTACAACACTAAGTTAGTTCTTTGCTTTCTATACTTTCTGCTCGTTTTGTGAGCAGTTAGGTCAAACTATGTGCATTAGCGTAGGTCGTGCAGAATGTACCGTATTAGAGAGCAGATTTTAACATTAAACATGAAATATATTATCTTTAACAACCTCACAGAACTGTAGATCTTTAATGACAAATTTCTCAGAACTACACTTTTTGTCAGAAAGAGCCATATAATCTGAATGCCTAGAAAACAAGCATGATTTCCTCTCCTCCTCAGATGATGTATGGCAGTCCGGTGCCCTATAGACAATCTGTCCAATGAAATAACTTCTAAGTAAAAGATAATGCTAAAGGTTATTGCCATGCTTGCACAGCAAATGAGAACGCACACATGCTGGTGAAGGTAGCTGATTCGTGAATCAAGGTGTGACCGATCATTATAGATGCATGCACTGACACTGTGTAGCTACAAGCTAATGGTTTGTGACATGTTAGGTAATGGTGAGCACATGTTTGTGGGGGAGTAAATGCATCAAGCATACAAAAATAGGTTGTTTTCTACCCGGAGGTCTTTTCTCAGCATCTCAGCAGCTTAAGATGACATTTAGAAGCATTAAAATGCATTTGTGTGACTTTCCTAATTCCTATTAATTCATTCATTTGCTAGTAGCATTCTACTACTTATTTAAAACTTGTGGAGTTGCATTGGACTAGCATATTAGAATCATTTTATGCATGCAAGCAAAATGGTTTTATGCTATTGAAAACATTGACTGAAAACTGATGAATGATGTATCTCTCAGCCTGTTGTTGTTGCTGAGCTGCAACTCTTTTTCAGTGCAGTGCTGTAGGGTCCCAAAAGGGACCTTTCATATTAGGAAAGCAAAAATGTACAGTAAACCATCCGCAGGATTAGGATTTAGAACACGAATACAAATACGAATATCTTCATTGTCATTGTACAAGTACCACGATAATTAATGTGCACTTAACTACAAGCTATTTAAATCAAAAGAAGAATAAATATAAAATAAAATAGTGTAAGATAAAATAAAATACAGATGTACAGCATATTTACAGAAGACACAATATGCAAGGTGCAATGAAGCCTTAGGTGCATGTGGCATGAGTGTATGCATTGAGTGTATGCAAGTTCTTGGGGGGGTAGTAGAAAAGTTCAGGATTGGGAACCATGGCTGGAATATTGCAGTACTATAGTGGCAGTGTTCATGGCTGGAATATTGTATTGTAAAGTGACGTGCGGTTGGTAAACAGTGACCATTTAGGAATAGGCACTAGCAGATGCCATCAGTCAGGTAATGTAGAAGCTTCACATCCTATCTAAAGTGAACAATGTGCTATAGCATACTATATCATATGACAGTACACAATACAATACTATGCTGTAAAATAATATGTTTTTCTATGCTACACTATGCATACTATACATAATATATAAAGAGAACAGTGCGCAATATTAAACAGGTTTGTCTTGTATGGTTGAAATAGTTGAACATTAGTAGCACTCAAATGATGACAGATAAAGCTCAATCTCAAATAAACACACTGCTGCTCTCTGGACATGTTACAGCAGCATTCAAATTTTGTTGCTTTTGTAAGACCCATGATGTGCCTCAGTAAATGTGTTTTCTGAAATGCACTACGGAAATGTTCTTCAGGCCAAATGAGAAAAAGACCTTCCAGTTTGTTACCAGTGTAAAGTTCAAAAGCAAGGGTGTATCATGGGCTGAGGGTATATTAGTGCCCATGGCATGATTAACTTACACATCTGTGAAAGTGCATTAACATTGAAAGATATATACACATTTTGGAGCAACACATACTGCCTTCCGGATGACGTCTTTTTCAGAGATGTCTATGCTTATTTCACATGACAACTCCAAGCCTCATTCTGCATGTGTTACAACAACATGGCAGTGTAATCAGGGAGTGCCAGTGTTAGACTGGCCTGCCTGCAGTCCAGACCTGTCACACATTTAAAATGTTTGGTGCATTCTGAAGCGCAAAATGGCCCTGTACAGTTGTGTTATGCAGCTGTACTTATGGCTAAATTTTATATTATAAGGGACAGATTGCAAAAAATCTCTGCTTTCAAAACTAGACCACCTGGATCAAAACTCGACTACATGTCTAAAACATGCTCCAGACATGTTCCAGGCCTCAAATTTGAATGAGCGTATATTTACAAAAAAAAGCATCAAATACCATGTTTTTGTACTGTTTTCAATTTAATACAGGACAAACAGACTAACCACTAAAAACTTTCTGTTTTTATTAGCATTTTACATACTGTCCCTACTTTTTTGGAATTTAGGTTTGCATATTCACATACCGTTATAGCTAGAAGGTAATAGAATCAGCAGTTTTCTGTTCTACTGTGAGTTCTCTACTGCTGTGGATCTCAAGCTATTACTATTCTAAGTAATATTGTATGTTGTTTGATCACTGCTAAATGTCCTGATAGAAAGCTGTTAATGAGATCACCTCAGACATCCATGTGCTTTCACATTTAATTACATTTCCACCTGTAGCCCAAAGCAGAACAAAAGTGAACAAAAATGGACTTGTAATGTCCATGTCATAACCATCAAGAACGTTTATTCACATAAATTGTGTGAAAACGTGTAGTGCATGAAGAATCAGGAGGAAAATGTGTTGTGTGTGTGTGTGTGTGTGTGTGTGTGTCTGGACACTGAGGACCATCATAGGAGATGTAATTAAGAAGCTAGTTGTTGCCATCAGTCCGCTGCCTTGCGCTTGACCTCGTGCACTTGATGAATGTTTCAAGATTCTTCCATGACACTCGAGCAAAGAGCCATCAATGTTAGGCAGCGTGCTCTGGATGAGGTAATTAATCATAACACATAGGCCTGTTCTCTTCAATAATTAACTCTGCAGCCAAATGAGCTGCTTGTCTTTAAGGAACAGGTTAAGGGCATTAGGGTAGGAGGTTTAGGCACCAAGGGTATAGCAATTTCAGTACAGTATCAAAAAAATCTGAAAAAATGTTCAAAACAAGAGTATAGAAATTTAAAACTGTAGCTCCAGCACAGCCCTCAATTTCTTGCGAGGATCTCTCATTTGCCATCTATTTGAGAAATCATATATGAATTACAAATGGAGGCATGCTATAATAGGTTTTGTAAAACTCAGAGCTCAGATTGTTGTATTATTTATAGCTCTATTATTTATAACTGTTCTTTATATTAATAATAATGATAGTTTTAGTTTTATGAATATTATTTTATAAATATTGCAACTATTATTTGTAATTTTATAAGATCTCTCAAATACTGTGCAAAAGCCAGAGGCCACTCTTCATTTACTTCATTTAAAGTCAAAGTAGCCATTAACAACAGGTTATTCATGTTTAATTTCTGAGGAGATTAGACATAAGATAATCCACTTGTATAAGGAAGGGAAAGTCAAAGGAAAATAAGTGACAAACAACAAGAATTTCCAAAAAAACTAGTTAAAAAAATGTATAAAAGATACAGAGAAAATGGCACTGCTAACAACCATGCAAAACTATCCCCATCAAATAAACAGTACTTAAGGCTTTCATCTTTGAGAAAGAGGAGTAAAAGGAGAAAACTCTTGCTTTAGATCTGAAATGAATCAACAGGTTTTACTGTAGGCTACATCCACTGTGAGAAGACAACTCAATGCTATGGGGCAACTCAATGCTAAGGGGCATGTAGCTGTCAAGAAGCTGCAACTGAGAAAATGAAATGCACAAAAAAGAAGAAAATTTGCAAATCAAACAAAGAAGCTGCTGTTTTCTCAGAACAATGGACTGACCACCTCAGAGTCCAGACCTCAACATCACTGAATGTGTTTTGGGCTTAACTAGACAGTAAGAAACAGAAAATGCAACCAACTTCTAAAACTGGACTTTGGAGGTGTTTTTGTGAGAATCATGTAAAAAAATATCACTCCAGATTTCTTGGAAAAACTGAAAGCATCTCTCCCAAAAAGAAAGGAAGCTGTAGCAAAGGCCAAATGAGGAGATTCATTTTTTTTTTTATTTTCAAACTAATTATTTGTTTGTTTTGAAATGAAATTATTATTTTTCTGAGCCAAAACAATCTGTGTAGTGTATAAAAGGGGCTCTGCACAATCAAAACATTTTTAACACACAAAATATTGAACATTAGAGCAAATCTTGACATCATTATTGAAAATTGCATCAATTTAAAAAAAAAAGGATATTGTTCAAAAAAATGTTCAATCCCTTGACTTTGATATTGGTTCCTAAATGGTACTTTTTGAATACATTTTTTTAATTTTAGACCAAGAGTGGGAGAGGCTCAAACTAAAAATAAGTATTAAGTGCTGGATGTGGGTATCAAGGAGCACTAATGTTAATAACATGCATATAAATTGTACTTCAGACAGCCAATCAGCAGTTTAGATTTTGAAACAGTCATGCCAATTTGCTCACTGATGCTGACAAGACTGACTACTGAAGCGTTGAAATTTGGTATTAAATGATATGGAAATTTTTGAATCTCTGTAGTATTAAAGTAATGTGGTCATTTGGGTGCCACATAACATTGACATAACCATGCTATAAACCTGGCGTGGCAGATGTCGTTTGCTGTCATGAGTTGAGATTATATCAGGTAATATAACAATGTTATTTTGCCAATACTGGTAGTTGTCATGACATTTGTACATAGCAAAGTACATAGAAAAAATTAAAAAAGATTAGCATATGACATAAACCATCATGGTTTAAACCAGTATTGTCTGGATCTGGTTTAAATATAGTGTTTCCAAGTGTTGAATTTCATCTCTATCATGTATTGTTTGAAAATGTCATGAGTTCCATACACTTTCCGCACTCAATGATATACAGTGCTATTTAGAATAAATGACTGTATACTGGCACTATAGAAAATATTCCATCTTCTTACGATTCATAGTAAGCTATTGTGTATCTTTTATTTGATTACTCCCCAATCAGCTTCAAACCAGAGTCTAAATGGTTATCTAATTAGCTATTATGCAGTTTGAAGTATGTGAACGCTACAACAAAGAGCATACATTAACAGTGCTCAAAGCCCAGTATATAGAACTGCTATTTGTGTATCCACCATACCTTAACCTCAAAAAACACATTCACATACATGCACCTAACACACTCTTCATATAGTGTAGAGAATTGTGTGTGCTTTTTAATGCATTGATTTATGGCTATTTTGTTCCAGCTACTGGCTTCACTTTCACAGAGCTATCCATCACCTAAGGTCAAGCATTCATGTTGGTATAATCACTCAAGCAGTTGTATTCCAGTCCAGATTCCTGGAAGTGCAGAGAGACAGTAGGAGTGTATTAGGCAGGAAGAGGTTTGGATTACAGTGCCTGGGGGAACCTCACTGCCCTCAAGCCGCCTCAACAAGACCAGACAGGGCAGAGGTGTTTAGAGAAGCATTGGTGACACCTGTCTTGCCTTGCGTTCTCCCCCTCTCCCTCTTTCTCTCTCTCTTTTGGCATCTGGAGGAACAGAAGGCCACGATATGAAGAGGGAGTGAGTTCTTCTCGCATTGCTGAACCCCAAACCCATGCCAAATTATTTACAATCAACGCTGCACATCATGCCTGCTTAACATTCGGCGAGTACGAGTTATGGCCTGCTGTGGAGCAGAATTTCAATAAGGAAAAGAGGCTGATGCAGGATAAAATGCAACTAAACCATCTGAGAAAGTTCAAATAAGTTCCATAGTGGAACACAATAGATAGTGCCAGCGTAAGGTTAGTTTTACAGTGAAACCTTTACACAACTTCATTTGCTTGAAACTTACATGAAGCTAAATTTCACTTGCATTGCATAATGTAAAGTCTCTCAACTCGTTTGAAACTCAGGTGCAACAGTTGCAACTTCAGCATTCAGGTGAAAAAAAAATCCTACAAAAGCAAAAAAACAAAATAGTAGACAAAATGCCATGTGATCACAACAAAGGTATCATTTCAACCAGTTGATTTTGATCAACGCATAATTGACAAGAAATTTAAACAGAATGTTGGCTCTTGAAATAATGTTGCTTATTTGCTGGTTACTAGCTCAATTAGAAAGCTGAAGTCAACATGACAGCTGTTTGAACGGCTGCCTGTGCCAGTGTTTGTTCTGCTTTATTAGTCTGCTTCATAGTGATCTATGCAGCTTATTAATTTGTTCCTTCCTTGAAATAAAAAGAACACAATGATGCAAAAGTAATCTAATACATCACGGGTGACTGCATATAGCCAGAACCAGAGTATGAAATAAGGAGGTGGCTGGGGGAATCTGGACCACATAGAAAAGGGAGCCCATAAGAGGGATCCTGTGTTATTTCCTTGAATAAAATCATAATTTTCTCACTAAATAAATGCCACTTGCTATGTGACCACCTTCTTTTCCAAGCTTTCATTGTCTTCAACATTAGACACCTGGATAAACTGTAAACATGACCATTCCCACCAGGAATTTATCTTCTCTTTCTGTTATTGTTTCTGGCAGCAATATGACAAGATTTTGAAATACATTATGACTTATTCTCTTGAAATTTGAGCCAACAATTACTTATTTTCTGAAGGATTTTCAGTTGTCAAAATCATGCCTTCATTTTTTTCATATTTTCACTCATTACCTTTCTTTTTGTGTTGACATAATATATTTAAATAAATGTTATTAAATTTCAAGAAAGTAAGTAATTATTTCAGAATTATTTCAGCCTTTTTTTTTTTCAAAATACTAAGTAAAAAAAACTGAAGGAGGGAAAAAAAAAGAGTGATTTTTTTCCTCCTCCTCTTTTTTCCCTTCTCTGGTGAAAATGATCGTCCACACCAGCCTGAATGTAACATAATGTAACATAATGATGCAATCTAGTATGTGCCACTGGTTTGCACACTCACAAATAACTAGAAAGAAGAATAAAAAATACATGTTACCTGCCAAAAAAGTGCACAACAAAAGAAATTTATCATTTAGCATTAATCTCGATTTTTAAAGCTATTCCACTGTTTGCTGAAAGCACTGAACAGTTGAAAGAACAAGTTGGCTAATTAACTAGAATTTTGTAGTTACCAGACTAGGAGCTCACTGTGTGACATTAATCAACAGCATTAAGTTAGACTACTCTCAAAAGTACTGAAATGTGCCCTCATAAAGCTGTTTCGCTCCCCTTAGTGATGTTATTGGATTTTATCTGTTATGGTTATGGCTGGGCCCACCATATGGGTGATCTGGGTGACTGCAGACGGGCACCAAAAAGTTGCCCAAAAAAAGCACAAAGCTTAAAATTATTCCAGTCTGTAAACACAACACTTTTTGAAACATTCCATTTATGTTAAATCTATTTACACCAGCCAGTTAGCCTGATTATGCAGACATAAATATCCAATAAGCATTATCATTGTGTAAATTTGGTGGACAGTGGCATATGCATGGGTAAAACATAGACAGGATAATTCTTATAGTGATCACCCTCTCATTGGTATACCTGACTGATCTTGACAAGGTCTTAGCTGAGGAATTCTAAGACCTCTGGATCAGTTTAGATATTTTGTG
>JAILXH010293245.1:1432-17298 GCA_023558415.1 Piaractus mesopotamicus | reverse complement strand
GGTCTGGGGTCTGAGGCCAAGAGAATCCCTCCTCTCCCATAAAGACAGCACAACAGCAGTTCAGCTCACAGTCTTTTTTTCAACCAACTCAAAGATAAAGTATTTAATTTTTATAAACTAATCACACAGGATAACATTAACGAAATGTTTAGTGACCAATTAAGTTGGTTTAATTTTCACATGCTTTCATTTCGTTCTTTAGTTGCTTTCAAACGGTGCATAAAAAAGCGTTAATATGTATAAATTAGCAAACAAGCCAATCAGCCTTCATTGATTTTTCATTTGAAATTGAAGTACATGTTTATTTCTGTGAACTGTTGCAACTTCTATGAGACCTTAGCCATCGTCTACAATTTAGACGCAAGTCACAGTCGTTGAGGTCCAACGCCATAATGGAGCTGGTACAACACAAATGAATGAACAAAATTTTTAGAATTACCTCGATTTACAGTAGATGCAGAATGTTTCATACACACTGACCTTTTCACCTTGGCATTGTAAGCAGCAGTTTTTTAACAAGAAAGTCAAAATACCTAGAAAGGTTTTGAACATGACTTGTATTTTGCATAGTTGCTGAACTTAATGAACTAAATAATTCCACGACAATTACCCCTGTGTAGAATGCACAAGAATTGTTTCGTCAAAATCACAAAAATAATTCTTCTAGAAACGCTACCACTGGACCCAGCTACAGGAGATTTGTTTCTAAACTTGTCACCTTTTTCACTGCTCATGATTCATGTTTTCGTGTCTGATTGAAAATGTATTTGTATAGTGCGTGGTGTGCCCCTAGTGAGCAAGCCAAAGGTGTAACAGCGTAAGGAAAAAACTCCCACAGAGCCAAAAGTAAGACACACTAAGAGGAGCCAAGACTCAAAAGGAACCCCAGTGACCTCCGTTAGAAATCTATGAAGTCTAGTTGGGTTAGAGTGTTAGACATGAGAACATGTTGTTAACATGAACAGGTAAGGAACTCAGTATAGTGCAAGAGAGGTGTTCAGTGTCTAGAATGTCTAGAACAGACTATACAATACTGCTCCAGTTACAAATTTTAACAAGAGTAGTTTGGATGGATGCATTCCCACACCAGACACAATAAACTGTATCGGTATGTGGAGCTTTATGTGTGCCGCATGTTTTCTATCACTATATAAAAGAAACAACATGCTACTATTACTGTTGCCAAGTAGTTTCTGAGCAAGCATGTGTACACATTTAGAACAGAACTCACATCGCTAAGAGCTTATTATTGTGTTGTTTCTTCAGAGTCACAATGAAAAGTAACTGAAGTGTGAAGTAATGAAAGGCAACAGAAATTATTTAAAATAAACAAACAAAATAAAGATCTATGAATTTCCAGCTTTGTCAGGTCATGTTCTTCACAAGCTGTTGTAAGCTTAGTGAAATCTGCTGATCTGCCTGTGAACTATGCTTTTGTACTGCGTGTAACTAAATGACAGAGTTCTCCTCAAGGAGATGTGCATCCAGGGATTTGTGGTAACTTGACAGACTTGTACTGTAAATCTTTTGCCTTGTGGATTGAAAATGAATGCAATATCCAGTGTCCTCTACCTGTTATCACTGAAATGAAAATGAACAAATTTTATCACTGGCAGTCACCAGATTCGTTTAGCGCAGTTTCAAGGCATGTTTTTAGAGTCAGTTTCAGTGATTTGAATCGTTAGCCTATGCAGTGAATGCTAAAAACTGGTGATGAACTGACCTATCAAATTTATTGTGGAGAAACTAAGAGGGACCTGTATGTGGGCCCATGCTTCAATTCCTCACTCTCCACAGTTTATGGCGATACACAAAGTAAACTGCAACGCAGTTTACTGCTTGAGTGGGAGAAGCGACTCAGTAAAAGGGCAGCCTCAAGATGAATAACTTCGCCAACTCAACCAGCGCACTAAACAAGGTCAGCTTCTATAGACACATTCTAAACCAGGCCATGTGAGAATGAGCTTCATAGAAGACAGTAATGCTCATAAAAGACTAAGTTGTAAAAACTGACACTGAACAATTCTGTCTTTGCTTATGCCTAATAAACAAAGATATAAATGTTCTGTTTCTGTTTAATTTTACTTTAAAACAAAACAATTAATTTGCATTGAAATACATGATTTATTTTACTTATTCTATAATAAAGCTAGAGCATCAGGGTCTACAGTACACTGGAGAAAATCAGAGTTAATCAGACTCACCTTATGACCTTGTCAAGGGTTTCTAAGTGACAACATTGTTAAGAACAAAACTTATTTCAGGAGGCTTATTAGAAAGAACTGAAATGGACTAGCCAAGCTTTAAAAGCTTTACAACAGGGGTATTCAGTTCCGGTCTTGGATGGCTGGTGTTTGGTGATTTTTTTTCTGCTCAAGCACCCCAGGATTAACTGTTTTGTTAATTGCCAGGTTTAGTGGATGTGACTGAGCAAGAAAATAACCTGTGCTGGACTGTGACCCTCCATGATGGGAACTGAATACCCCTGCGTTACACAGTTAAGAATGCACAAGAGCTTTGAGAGGAGCAAGTCAAGATGAAAGGCAACTTGGTTTCTAAAAACAGAAGAAGTGGACGTGAGAAAAAGACACTGTTTATGAAAAATAAACAGAAAAAAACAAGACCCACCCTTGTAAACTGAAACTCAAAAGAAAGAGGGAAAAAATGTAACCACGCTCTCCTCTCTACATTTAATATATCCATTCATTCTGTTTAGCTTTGACCCTTTAATAGTTTACTCAGCATAGAGGTATTTTCCTCTCCAACTGTTATGTATCGAAAAGGCTAGCTTTCTAATTGTAAGGAATCTATACAAGGATGAGTGTTGTGTTCTTGGTTAGCAGAAAAGACCTAACTGCATGTCCTCTTGTTAACATTTTGCCAACTTAAGTCCTGGAAAAATAACTTGCTTTATTGATTTTCTAAGTGAAAATAAGTTAACACATCCTCTGCAGAGAACACATCTTTGCACATTTTAATGCACAATAGCTGGTCATTTGCTCAGCTTTATATATATATATTGGGGAGAAAAACATGGACTGTGCAAAAGTCATGGCACATTTTATGTTAGTTTTATGTTTTCCCAATATGTTAAACTCTTATTAGCAAATAAATAGAAATTGCACAGAAAATTATTAGAAAATCAACAAAATGTGTAATATGACCAAGGGTATTACATTTTTTTGCATATGACTGTATATAGCTTGCTGCATTTGATTTATGAAAAAGAATAGCTAAATATGACCCTAAAGAGTGATCACATTTCCAAATACAAATATGTGGTTCTTTACACTCAGTGCTAAGCAGCTTCACTAGACTCAGGAGTGTATTACAGAGCTGTTAATACTGAATGGTTTATGTAATATTTTATACATTTTATTAGTTTTAGAATTTTTTTCTCATGCAGAAGGAAAATCACTCGCTCCTTATTGTCTTCTAGTTCCTCAAAGCCATGTTCCTTGCTAGCTGACTATGCAAGGTTAATTCACCACAAAAGATGTGCTTTAATGCAGAAAATCAGAGATTGAAGTCTTTTGGAATTCACGTAAAGCAGGTGGGCTCAGGTCTAACCAGCTTTTGTGTTGCTGTAGTATATGAGATTAAGTCACCAGAGTGTTGACACCCAATATTGTGTTGAAATTGAAAGTAGAGATCTGTAATGTTAGCACTAACACTCATATCGAGGCTCCATTTAAATACAACAGTAGCACTATCAATCATTTTATCCTGTAGCTCTGTTTGAATTACTGTCAGTCTCATATAAAAAAAACTAATATGGAGCCAAAAACATCCTACTTTCTTGTTATTTTCGTGATGAAACAATTCCTCATGAGCCATCCTGTACATGTAACTCGCACTGGCTCTTAACGTGTTTATGGAAACCAGTCACAAACAAGGCTTGGCCTGTGCCTCCATATATGGCTGCTCTCCACAGTGTCATAAATATGGTTGAGACAAGTTTATACCAACATGACCTGTGTGCTCTTAATGCCTTTTATTTTTCTGGCTCCATTAGAAAACTATGTTAACATAGTTTAAACATTCGTGGTCATGTTCATAAAGCATTTCAGAGTGTGAAATCTAGTGTTCTTTCTAAATCAGAGGTTTTTCTTTAGCTTATCACACAGATTTTGACTAAAACTGACATTAAGCACATTGGATCACAAAAAAAGCCATGTGATGTTTTTATTTTTTTTCCGCTATCCACACATTTTTTGTGACTTCACTATATATATATATGTAGTATATACTATAATATACTAGAGCAGTACTGCCAAAAGTTGGCCTGTGAGGACAAATGTGCTTTAGAGTGATTTTTTGTCATGAAGACAGTGATTAAAAAAGTTAAAAATAATCACTGCCTAGATTTTAATAAAAAAAAGAACCCAAATTGATGAGCATTTGCTATTATTAACATATGAATAACTGAATCATGTAGATACTGATCGAGACTGACACTCATACAGCGAGATCCTTAGTACTGCACATATTGTCCCAGATCTCAGTTGGCTTTTGAGGTTTGGTGAGTGTTTGCCGCAGGGATCACAGGCATTCAGCCATTCCGGCCGAACTGTCATCTGGAAGGATACAGGTCCTTTGTGCTTACCATAAAGTTCTGGTAGGAAATTAAGCCTAATCTGTTCCAGCTGTTCAAACAAACTAAAAAAGAGGCTCTAATGACAGGAATGGGAGATGATATTGACGTAAAACTAATACAGTGTCACTTGAAAGAATGGAAAAATGTCCTGGAACCCTGCCTAATGAATATTGAGGGATATTGAAATTGGAAGGGAAATTTTTATCAGATTCAGATGGATGTTTAATTGTACGTGTTGCAAAAACAATTTTATTGTAATATGAAGGACCAGTTGCCAAAACTTAATTTCTCTTTCTTGTACACTCAAGCATAAACGATTGAACCCTGTGTATTTATTTCCTTTGTAGAAGCTGAAACGGTTGTACGATACTCTACAGAGAGCCTACTCTAAGATCTTAGAGGTGATGCAGACTGGTCGCCGTCTACTGGGAACCTACTTCAGAGTGGCCTTCTATGGGCAGGTGAGTGAAGTTCACTGTGAAGGGAGTGAATACCCCTGTGCTGAATGTTTATGGCCTATATTCAAAATACCAAGAAGGCACCATTTTATTATAATGGTTTAAAATAAATGTGTCTCTCCCAGACATTACCTATTATAAAACAGTATTAAAACAAAGTATTTTTAAGAAAAATAAGCCAAAATTAAAAAATTTACACAGTATTCCCCTTACCTTAAATGTAGCAGATCAGTCAAGACATTGTCTGAAGTTTGTTCCTTTAGTATTGCACTGAAGCTACAAGGCTAATGTAGCTAACAGGTAGGAATGCAACCATTTTGTTCAGACCGAATACAAGTACATATGTTTTAGGAACTTGCAGATTCTAAGTCTGATGCCATAAGTAGTTGTTATGTAAATGAATGCAATGTACCTTAACAGTTAAATCATTTAAATCTAGCTGATTTTAAATGAAGTGCATTAGCTAGCTATGTTGCATTAGTCACCTTGGATCGAGTAGCACTGCACTGGACAAGAGTGGAATTTGTTTCACTCAGAAAAGCATTTCTGAACAGCTTTAAGTGAAGTTTAATAGTTTTGATGCTCATCATCTGCCTCTTACAACATCAGTCTCTGTAGCACAGCGACAGCAGATAATACATCAGAAGCTAATGCATGCAGTGCTAATCCAAGAATCTCACTTGTAGAGTTTCACATCTAACGTAATTTGTTTGGCTGGTTGAGCTGTAGTTGAATGTCCTCTAAAGCCAAACGTACACATTGTGATTTTACAAATCCTGTTCTTCAGTGAGTCACATTCTAAATTTGAATAGCCCATCATGTACAGACAAAGCCTACAGTTTATACATTCACACCATACAAAAACACTCAGTTCATGGTACATGAAATACAGCCTCTGCACACAGCTCAGATCCTCCATCACTGCCAACTTGACGCTAGGCTTACGTCACACTGTATCAGTGATATAACTATAATATATATATCTAACACACAAAATCATCAAAAGTGGAGGTTAAGAAGTAAAATACAAGCAAATTTACTTCAGTTTGAATTGTTTTCCATGTATTTATAGAACAATAAGGATTGGAATGTAATTAATTCTTTAGGTCTTTAACCTCATAATAAAAAAAATAATAAAAAACAGGGTGTCATTTTAGCATCTGGGATGACAAATTCACCTTTTTTTTTACGTTTTGTCTTTCTTATTTTATGTGAAAATAATTTTGGAATGCATCTGAAAACAGCTGTGTGTTTTCCAAACAGCTCTAAATACATAAACACCACAGCACTATTTTGCTTGTTTGTCATCATCAAAGAAATAAATATTTGCATACTATTTGGTACTCTCTCATGCAATAATATGTCTGCTTTGGGTTCTATTTTTTCGTAGCCTGGTAAACCAGCATAAAAACACAGCGATTGGGTCTTTGTTCTATCGTTTAAGCATGTTAGGGAAATGTATGCATAGTTTAGAGATGTTTACTGCTGTACCTAGCATGTCATTTTGAAACAGTTGACTGATATATCTTTTACACCTGTACTTTGGTCAAATATTGTGGTCATGATGTGTGATGTTTGCCTTACCTTTGCCCCACCCTTTTTTCTTTTTATTAAAAGCTTCTGCATTCTTCTGTCTGAACCAGTATTTTTTTTTTGCTTACAGCAGCAAACAAGACCATACTAGGCTCTGTGCTACGTTACTACTTTTAATGAACTTGATTTATAACATTTTAATAACCTATTGAAAACCACCAGGGCACGGATAGATTGAACTTTCCATACGCAATTTACTGAGACTCTCAGTTTGACAAACGTTATGGCCTAAATCCAGTGAAATTATCATTCATGTTCATATATTTGGCTTCATTTTGTTTGTTTGCTTGTCTTAAATTGACATTTGTGGCTTTTTCTGAGCCGCTGTTCGATTTCATCAGACTGATGACTTGTGGCAATGTCAAAACCATTTAGCTTCCTGCAAGCTGCTAGAGTTTATTAAAGCAGAATTAAGTGAAATGTGATATAATTTAATTAAATTATATTTCCCATAGAATTGTGAATTTGTATTCAAAACATGCAAAAATAAGTTACTTTTTACAAAATGTGAAAATGCATATAAAGTGACTGACCATCTAACATATTTTTAACATCAGGGCTTCTTTGAAGAGGAAGATGGAAAAGAATACATCTACAAAGAGCCAAAACTCACTGGCCTGTCAGAAATTTCTCATCGTCTGCTCAGCCTTTATGGGGACAAGTTTGGTGCAGAGAATGTCAAAATCATCCAGGACTCTAACAAGGTACTTGCAGGAGAATTAAGCTGGTCGTGTTGTAGGATTTAGTTTTTTGTAGGTGTGCTTGTACATGGGTGAAAAGGAAGTCAGGCATTTTATTTTGTGCTGAAGTTGTTTGCAAGACTTTTTGGTGCATTCTGATGGCTTGAGTTCATGAACGAAGCAGGAAAGACTTGTTTACCAGAGCTTTTGGATAACGTCCAGCAGATTCCATTTCTCTATACCCCAGTACTTCTCTTGGTACACTTCACCTGCTTTCACCTATATAACCTCTCATGACGTCTTTTAATCTACATTCCGATCTTTCTCAATTTCTTTAAGTGCTTTTAGATTTCAAAATATATGTTCTTATTGTTACGTTTTATATTCTTAATAATAATTCAGATTTATTCAATGTTTATTCCATGGTCTTTCACCCGACAGGTAAACCAGAAAGATCTGGATCCAAAGTTTGCCTACGTACAGGTCACATTTGTCAAGCCTTACTTTGACGAGAAAGAGCTGGCTGAAAGAAAGACTGACTTTGAGAAGTGTCACAACATCAACCGCTTTGTTTTCGAAACACCATACACACTCACAGGGAAAAAGCATGGTGGGGTTGAGGAGCAGTGCAAGAGACGAACGATTCTCACGAGTGAGTACAGCAGCTGTGAGTCAATGGGCTGTCTAAGAGAGAGGATGTGTGTGAGAATTCAGGATTGTGTTCATGGTTCTTCACTTGAGCTCTACATATCACTATGGAACTATGCATAGTAGTGGAGGCTGAGGTCCAGCTGCTCACATGCTGTTCCTATTAGTCTCTTTCAAATACAGCTTTTAAAATGTTGAGTTCCTAGTTGTTTATCACTGAAGTACATCAAGTCTGAAGTATCATTTACAAGCATAGCTACAGCTCCCCTTGAGAGCCTGTACTAACAAGAATGCAGAAACTATGAAAAAGAGGGCTGCAAAGGAGGAGGAGTTGGAACCATTTGACAGTATATATGACATATATACGATATATACTCTCATTAGTTGGAACATGCAGTCACTGTTGCTCTCACTGAACGTCAGTCAGGAAAATAGGAAACTGTGTTCACTCTATGGAGATCACATGATCTTCATGTTCAGGTTCATGTGACCTCTGCATTCACACAATGAAAATAATATTACAGAATTATTAAAGGAATAAATACATTCTGATAAAGCTCATTTAGTACACTCATGTAGCTATGACAAAATGTACTGCATTTTAAATAGGGGAAACAAAAAATTCATAGGTTTCACTAAACAAAAATAGTTCAAATTAGAGCTCAAAATGTATACTTAGTTTTTGCGCTATTTCATTATTGAGATATGTTCTTTAAGATGTAGCTTTTGTTAAAATGCTTCAGTCTGTGTTGGGTCACAATTGTAACTCTAACAGCTACGGCAGGTGCACAGCGTGCTTTGCCCCCTTTAATGATGGACAGATAAGGGAAAATGGGATTTTTGCTAACAGATCCTCCTGTGTTCTCTGTGTTTGCCTGCTGTCTGACTGGTATTACTACAAAAAGGTTTGCCAGGCAGCAGACAAAAGGGCAGGATTAAATCTGTTGTCACAAGCTCGGCCTAAGGCGGAGGTTTTATATTGTGTGCATCGGTGTATATGTATGTGATCGCGTGTGTCTCTGTGTTTTTGACGCTATGGTGTTGATTGAGCTGATCTATGCATGTGTGCGTGTCCACAGCGGCAAACACCTTCCCCTACGTGAAGAAGCGCATAGAGGTAGTCGGCGAGAAGCATTTGGAGATGAAGCCCATTGATGTGGCCATCGATGAAATGAGAGAACGCAGTACTGAACTCAATAAACTTTGCTCAAACCAGGAGGTGGACATGATCCAGCTGCAGCTCAAACTGCAGGGCTGTGTCAGCGTGCAGGTCCTGAAACCTCTCAGTACTTATGTCTTGCTAATATACTGTATAATTGAGAATTGTTAATGGGGATGCACCGTTATGAGAATTGCGGGTCGATGCCCATGTCCGATATTTTTCCTTCAACAATGCCGGTGAATGCACATTTAGAAAATGTAGAAATTGGTGAAATTAACATTTCATAGAAATGTAACCTTTGTTTGTGAACGGTTTCAAATGCAGTACACTCTTCCAACAATATATAAGTCAAATCAAATATCTGATTAAGGTCCAGTGGCGGTTTTTTTTAAAGCAAATATCTGCCAATACCAGTATAATTCTGATGTTATCACACATCCCTAATCCTAAAAGAAACCTGCTTTGTAAGTTTTATTTGTAGGTTTTTGAACTTGTAAGCTTCTAGCCAGACTGTGGAAAACCGTTCTAAGTGATTGTGAGATAAACACATAAAATGGATAACAATTTTGGTAAAGTCAAATAGGTAATACATTTCTGCACATAATGATCTGTGGTTGGTAATCTGTGGTTTTTGGATTTAGGTCAATGCTGGTCCCATGGCCTATGCCAGAGCTTTCCTGGATGAGTCTAAATCTGGCCAGTCCAGTAAGAAAGTGAAGGAGCTCAAAGATATATTCAGGTGTGTACTGTACCGAGTAAGGTACCATCTTACCTACAACCATATATGCCGTTTTGCCCACAGTTTGACAAGTAGGAGCAACTGACAAAAGAATTGAGCTCTATAGCAGAGAAAAACAGATATGTCTGTTCCATTATCTATCTTAGTTTGAACCATGCTTAGCCTCTCCACCGAATATTATCTGATCTTTGCATGCATACATATATGCCATTAGTAACAAGATGAAGTTTATGACACAACTGCTTGTATCATGTGCTTTGAATCTAACTTGGCTCAAGGCTCTGGTAAACAAACATTATCGGCAGTGCATTTTGCGTTTGGACTGCATTGCAAAAGTAACACTTTTAATGTTACTTAATGACCATCTAATGTTACAAAAAGAACAGGATTATTTCTTACAGTAGTACTACATAATCTTTCATTAATGCTTTATACCTTTTACTTGTTACTACTTGACCTGGTTGTCATCATGTCTTCTTCCAGGAGGTTTGTTCAGGCGTGCAGCATGGCTTTAGATATTAATGAGCGGCTCATCAAGGAAGACCAGTATGAGTATCATGAGGGACTGAAGGGCAACTTCAAGAGTATGGTCAAGGAGCTGTCTGATATTATTCATGAACAGGTAGGACACACAGAAAAATCTAATGCCTGTACTTAAAATACATGAGGAAAGCACAGATAGTTGCATCAAAGAGGAGAATAGATCAAGAACAGCATGCAAAAAATTGAAACAGCTTTAGAGACAAAAAATTTAAATATTTAAGTGTACAAAGCAACCTGAGTTAAATGGAAGTCGATAGAAAGTCACTCTCTATCAACAAAAAATGTTGGCATCATTTGTTCTTAGCCTGTGATATGCTCAACAGGCTCAACCTGTTGTTTTAAACACTGTAACTGCTTTTTCAAAGACCATAAACATGACTGCTGACTGTCTGACTAGACTCATGAAAAGGATATTATTTATCTTGATCGGTTTTGTTTCTGTGGTATTTAAAGTTTGTCTTATGTGTATATAGTGATAAAGGTCATGTTCATTTGTAAGGGCATAACTTTCCTGGCATCATAGGCAGTCTAAGAAATATGAAGTGACTGAAGTTTTCAGAACTATGGAACATTACTAATAGAATAAATTATCCCAGATGTTTTTCACATGTCCATTGAAAATGTTACAACGTCCTGCATAATGCACAACTTTAGCTTATCCTAATGATAAAGATTGATGTTTATGGGATAATGACATTGGTCACTGGGTACATTGTGCACATGTTCAAACACAGCTTGATATTTTTACTTGTTGAGAGCAGACACACATGCACTAAAGGGAAGTAGGTGTAACTTACACAGCAGCACAATAATGAATGAGACACCAAAAAATTTGTTATTCTTACAAATCTTTGAACAAAACTTTGTATCTCATTTATTGTAAATTTGAAATTTGAAAATATCAGTTGCCCTTTCCATTGTGTAAAAATTTTATGATGAATGGACTGATAGTCCAGAATAAAGACCAGAATAGAACAAAATTTCTTTACATTAACTTCTATTAAAAGTTAAGAATGCTTTTTCTTTCTCCTGTGTAGTTACCATTTTGGAGACACAAGGTTTTGGTCTGACAGGTGTGCAGGTGTAGTTAAGTGTTGCAAGCATGTTATGATATATCAATACAAGTATTTCTGTACATTAAGGCCCAAACCACTCAACTTGACTTCTTCTGGGCTTTTTCTGATTTACGGTCGAAAGTGAGCAGTTCATACATAACTTCACTGATCTGATACATCAACAACGTATGCAGGGCGTTTTGACCAGATAACACCAATACAAGCTTAAGCCTCTGTGGCCAATTAATGCAGGGACGCATCAAGAAGTCGTCACTGTGGTTTTGCTCCTTTGAGAGATGCGTACTGTAGTTAGGACAACAAGCCATTCTGCTCATTATACAGCATGACTGCTAGAGGACAGAAGAATGTTCACTTTAAAGGGCTAGCAGTGTTCTGATCTTTTAACTAAGCTTCAGCTTGCCCTCTCTCTCTGTATCTGACCTACAATCTTCAGATTTTTCACTTTCATTTGCCACTCCTGTCTGCATTTCTTCTGTTTCTCTTTTTACCTTGGCCACTAAGTGAAAGCTCATGCCAATCTTCTGTTCTTCTGTTAAAGTTCCCCCGCAAAAAAAACATAAGCACAAATACACACACACACACACACATCATCTAAACCGCTTATCCTTCAGGGTCGTGATGGGGTGCTGGAGCCTATCCCAGCTGTCATGGCGGAAGGCAGGATACACCCTGGACAGGTCGCCAGTCCATCACAGGGCATAAGCACACATAAAACACCTCATATCATTTGTTAAATATAACAGGTTATTTAACAAATAGAATTCCATGGTATACTTCACTCAGATGTTGCCACACTCTTTCTCTTTTTTCTTTCATTGTGTATCAGGTGAAAAAGAAAGAATAAGAGAATATATACTGGTTGACGTCCCTAAACTGTAGATTACAGGAGGAATTCTGTTGCGCAATTAGGTGGTGACTCATTTAGCAGTTGATCTTCCAAGAATTCTGACAGGCACCACACAGTGGGTATCAAGTACAGACATGCCACCCCCCACCCCCTGCCTGCCATCACATTAAAAAGAATTGTACTCAAGCACCAGTAAAATTTATGTTGTAAAATGCTATGTGAAAAACACACATTTCATGACGTCATCCTGAATTCATTCATGGTTATTATTGCCACACTCATCACTCTTCCTGTAGTGCAGTGATCATTCTTGTTAAGCTTGCATTACGTTCCTTAGAAATACATTCACTGGGAAAATTGCATTAAAAACAGACCAATTTAGGCAGGGGAAAAATACCTAATAAGCCCTTTATCTAAGTTAAATATTAACATAATCAAGAAAATTTTACATTCTTATTCTAAAAATAATTAAAGAGCAGAAAACATAAAAAGTGTTCCTAATAAGCCCAGTTTTGTTTCGTAAAAATAATCAATCTTATTACAAAATAGGCTGATGAACATCAGAAACACTCAACATTTCCTGCATTGATGCATTGAAGCTAGGGTCTGTTCCCTCTAAATCAACTAGTCGTGCTATTTTTGGTCATCTAAGATTCTGTCTGTGTACTAATTACATTTATTTATTTACTTATTTAATTATATTTTTATGTCTGCAAAAATCTGTGTAGCTAGTGAATGTCCATTTGTGCTGTAGCTATTGAATGTCCATTTGTGCTGTAGCTATTCAATGTCCATGTAAGTTTAAGCATTGTTCTGCTGAAGTTGCTGTAAAATATGGCTTTTTTTATTTTGAACTAGTTAAAAATCTTCAGTTCAGACTTCATATTCTGTCCTCTTTTATGAGTATGTTTGTGAGTAAGCATTGTGAACATTAAACAGCAAATCCAAGAGTACCTGTGTCCCTGTGCACAAGGAGAAAAATACAAAAAAGAAAAAAGAAGTAAAAAATGTGTGATTCTAATAGACATTAAACCTCCTTTTAACATCATTTGACAAAAGCCATAGAAATGGGCTAGTGGGCTTGTCATGGCCTGAAGTGTCAAGTAGAAATGTGAGCATTTGCTGTAATTTTACAAAAAAAAAGGAATCAATAAAATAAAATTAAATATATCTCACTGATTGCTTATTTTTTAAAAACAAAACGATACAAATTTGCTCTGATAATTTTGATAATAATAATAATCCATTTTCCCCTTGAAGTAGAATTTGTCTGTATTATCTGAATTATTGGCTGTAAAGTTTAGCCATAACAAGTGTATTTAAGACCACGATCCAAATAACTGTTGGTATTTTAAACAGCACAGAAATAATTTGGTGTAGGTTAATTAATAAGTATAAAATTGTAATGGTGTGTTTTAAAGCAGTGTGGTAAAGCACATTAAGTATTATATTTTAAGTAACTGCCCAGAATATGTTTAGCCATGAGATGTAGCTGCTAGCTCAGAGAATCTTTTGAAAGTAACATATCTAAATTTAGTGTTGTCATTTAAGTAATTAATATTTCCAGGACCACCTTTTAAAGCAAAGTTCTCATGGTGACTTTGCCATGTGTTAGGATAGTCTGTCCACATTCTCACAAATATCTCAAAAGAAAATAATTAAACTGAATGAATGTGGAGGAGATCTGTTTAATAGTTTACATTAAAAGTGAAAGTGAGCTTATAGAGTACGTGGGCTTACGGTGGCTTTTCCCTTATGACATGGCAACTTTGTGAGACTATTTTTCGCAAAGCTCATAAAACCCATAGTCATTCTTAAGTAGTTGTACATTTTCTGAGCCAGACACCAAGAAAGAGACAAAGACAAGTGTAGAGAGGGAATTATTTGTAATCAGCTGTATGTTTAATTCTGCATTTTGTGATTTTGTTTATACATATTTATATATTTATCTATTGACCTGGGCATTGCAAGATTGTGCTCTCTTTACATGCTGTTTTCTAACATGTCTCTGCTTTTTCTCTCTGTGCTGCCATGCTGTTTAGATTGAATGCTAGGTAACATTTAATTCAAGTACAAACAACATGTGATATCTTGTGGCATGTACCAAGTTTTGTAAGTGTTTGTGGGTATTCACACATCCCTTAGTGACTGCGTATGCACCTTGTTTATTTGTGTTGTGTAAAATTTGTGCTGAACTCAAGTTGTGCTAGCTTGTTCTATATTTGAATATGTGCTCACTAATTTGTCTTGTTTTTTAATTTGTAGATATTTGAGGAGGATGAGATGCGTTCCCTCTTGCAGAACTCTCTACATGTGTTCCGTGCCATCAGCGGAACTTCCTCTAACTTCAGCTAGAACCCTCTTCCTGCTGATGACCCTTACCCTTCTTTTACCTACTTCCCACATACCTGAATGTATGGAACAGCTTAAACCTTAAGCATCCTGCACCATGTTCCTCCGGCTTAAGATGTTGCTAGAATGTCTGTCCTTTAAGAAAGTGCCATGTTGTTGCAATCGACCGTTGCTGTTTCATTTCAAATGTTCAGTCCATC
The DNA here is from genome assembly GCA_023558415.1 of Piaractus mesopotamicus. NCBI lineage: Eukaryota > Metazoa > Chordata > Actinopteri > Characiformes > Serrasalmidae > Piaractus > Piaractus mesopotamicus. Next base: position 2,403 of record JAILXH010293245.1, on the reverse strand, counting down.
ATTACATTCAGCCTGACAGATCAAATCTGAGCATCATGTTCACTCAACTCCCCAAACATTCAATAGATGGCCTTTAATGTTTAAAATTACTTGTTGTGCAACCAAGCCACCATCTGATTATCCAAATATATTTGCATTTTTTTCTTTTGTAAACAGTGTTCATAATGTGAGTTGAGGGTATGGATTTTAAACTGTAGTGCAAGGGTTTAATAAAACAAATGCAGTTTATTCAGTCACTGACCTACATTTGTCACCTTCTTGTTGTTTTTAAAGGACTTGAAAAGGATTTTAAAGGACCATAGTCTCACATTTGTAAATAGATTCAAACCACACAAAACATTTAGATGGCTTTTACTGTCCTTATCTACCCATCACACCTTCAGAATCATTTAGCCAAGATCCTTTTCCTACATTCTTCCCTTTTTTGGAACTACTTGTTATTAATGATTAAATTTTATCATTTTTTTATGGTGACATACTGAACATTTACATGATGTGTCCCACCGAGAATTTAGAGGTGTTCAGTATTAGTTTGCCTTCACTTGTGTTGCCTTCTATGATGCCTGGTACCTTGGAGCACTTGGACAATCTTGCACAGTTCATGCGACTTCTTCATGATTCAGGGGTCAAATCCCTTAAGAGCACTCATCCACCTCTCTGCTGTTTCCCCTTTGCGTTGAGGCCCTGTTCAGGAAGAGCGCCACAGATTGTCCAAAACTATTGCTGTGTTTCCTAGCAATGAACATACCTAGTTTAGAGGCTTTATTAGGATTGTTGTTATTGTTGCAGTGCAGTTGTGGCCAAGCCACTGTGTATTGGAAAGCTCAACTGTTCAGCAGACTTCCTTTTTTCAGTATTAAACGAGGATTGGTTAAAGGGCTGTGAAATAAGCGATGATAGAACCAGTAGGAACTCATACTGTACCTGCAGATAGAGAAACCTACTGGAACTGCACATGGCATTAAAAAATT
>JAILXH010293244.1:5696-17712 GCA_023558415.1 Piaractus mesopotamicus | reverse complement strand
GCCATCCCCTCAAAATGATGAAAAGCATCCCCCCCTTGTAAAATGACAGTCATCTCTTTCCATCCCTTTTAAAGTAATTTGATATCATCTAAGATGTCTATTATCAATATTTTTCACTCCATTCATATGTCAGTTCTACACACTGTTGTTCATGTAAAACAAAACAAGTTATGGTCAAGCAGAGCGTGCAAGCACCTACAGAAGAGGTGGTTAGTATTCCTGAGAAATTGGGCAAACTGGAGTTTTTTGCTGAACTTGGCAACCATGCCCACTGAGAAACCAATACAATTACAGCAAGGTCTATGGCCTTTTTAAGCAGTAAGTAGTAAATAGTAGTATTTACTTTGCGTTGTGTAGTTTTGATTAGTTAGTAGTGGTAATTTAATTGATATTATTGTGCAGCACTTTGACCGACACTTGTTGCCTTTTAAATGTGCTACAGAAATAAAGGTGACTTGACTAGTAAATAGGGTGGTAAGCAAGTAGTAGTAAATAGGTTGAGACAGAGCAGATACATAGGCGACATGAATAGTGGTACATTTTTCAGTTTTCACCCTTTCTGTCACATCAAGCACAATTACCTCTAAATACATTCCTCCATGTTTGTACGATCAATATTTTCCCTCTCTTTTCACCTTGACACAAAAAGTTGCTTTTGAATAGACTGAATTGAGAGAGCACTCTCTCCTCCATAGCTCTCGTCCTTGTGGATGCTGAAATGAACTGCTATTTGAATAAACTCAGGCTGCACACTACTGCCTTTGTGTTCTGTCGGGTGAGAAGGGCTCGTAAAATTATTCCTTTCATTTTCAGAGAGCTGAAGGAAAACCTTGAGCGCCTGCCTGGGTACACACACAGCAATCACGTCCTTGCCTCAACAGCAGACAGCCGCTCGATCGGGTGCTTTCACAGTGGTTTGGACACAGTCTGAATGACCAGTGGAGGGCATGTAATCACGGCGGCTTTTCAGTGAAAACATTCAGAAATGTGATTACTAGTACAAGAGTCACCGCTTTCAGACAATGAGCCATGAGTCTGAAGAATGAAGAGAGTAGCTATTGACATCCATCTCAGGAGAATAATGCCTTTTTAGGGATGTGCTGTATGTTGTAGAGATGTATTAGCAGACAGATTTGCTACATAGGTAGAACTTGGTGATTTGTGTTTATTTCCTGTCAATTCTCACCTGAACGTGTGGCTCCTTTGGACAGATCTACTGAATACATTGGACTTTGGCCAAATTCCATTGACACTTTTCATTACATGCATCTCCGGTGTGTCCAGATGAGATCCACATCAACACATCCTGTAACCTAGTGTAAACATTCTCACCTGCTACTTCCAGTGTATTATACGCTGTCAAATACTGGAAGAAGGCGTTTAAAACAGGCAACGATTCTTCTGCATCAGCAGAGGAGAAGCCTTTGTCCTTCTGCAGTGGTCAGTGCCACTGTTGTCCAGAGGACTTTCTTGACATTAAAAAAAGAGGTCTTATGTAATTGTACACAGGTGTTGAAAACGCTTTGTTTACACTCGTGTTGAATGCGGTCAAGATCCGTCTTTGACCACCTCCGAAAGAAGTGTGAGTGATCTGATTGCAATCTGGTCACATTGCAACCTAGCTTTTCATGTGGTCAAGTCAAATCCAATCACCAAAAACACATGTTGGTGCATGGTGGAAAGAGCGTCATTGTGTCGAGTTAGCAAGTAATGTCAAATAGACATGCTTATGTAGTTTGTGATGCTGTAAGACCTAGTGTTATCTATAGAAATAGCTAAAAGTAAAGACCAAAGTCAGGCTTAAACAATTATGGCTTTTTATGGATAACAGTAATACATGTTTTCCATTACTTTTTAGCTGTGTTAGACTTATAGAAGCAAACTTCGAACACCAAACGTGTCTTGGCTGATCGACTACACTTGAGGTGAAGGGAAAATTGTGTAAATTAGATTTTCACTAAACTATCGCTTTAGCAGACGCAAACTAACCATTTATGTGAAGCATTTAGCGGAAATGTCTCTCCGTAATTGTAGTGCTTGAAAGCCTATCTAAACAATGAGCCTGGAATGCAAGATGAAACATAATAAATGCGCTTTACTGTGGTTGTGATTCATGCTACACAAATCTATCTGGATCTACAACACTGATGCTTCAGTGTGAGAAGAGACTACATCATTACTGCCTCAGTGACTTGATTCTCAGCAATAATGAGTCATCACTTCTTTGTTTTAAGAACTTTCTTGCACTGTCATTCTCATTACTTTTATGTCCTCAGCTATGGGATCTACTTGCCGTTGGCAAGTCAGTAAAAAAACCAGGTCAGAAAAGACAAGCTGACAATAAGACAAGTGAGAAAAGACAGTCAGCACACGTGCAACTTCTAGTCCCCAGTCATGTTTAAACTCATCTATTTCAGACACTCCAGAAGCTTAAGATATGCCCTGGAGAGACAGTGGGCAAAAACTAGAGAATGAGAGAGCCTTATAGTATAGCTGTTTAAAAAAGGTGATGAAAAGGGTTCTTTGGAGCGATGCTATAGAAGAACCAATGAATTGTTCTTCTAAGAACCCCTCCAATAAATTAGATGTGCAAATGTGAAGAACCTTTTTAAAGTGTGAAGAACCTCCACATAAGATTGCATACCAATTAAAGGTTTTCCTGGACCCATGCATCCAAGCCAAGAAGCATTTGTGAACCTTTTATCTTTAAGACTGAGTGCAGGCTGAAAACACTGAAGATGTTCATCCGTTTGTCTTTTTTCGCAGCGTGTGGCTTGCTGGCTTTGCATGAGTGCTGTGTTGGGCTGGTGCCTGAGAGAGGGGGAGAGTGGAGCTGCAGGAGGTAAGAGCCGGAAAGCCTCGGCCCAAAGTCTCCACATGACTGTTTTGGGGAACTTCCAGAACACTGAACTAAACAAGCTGGCCTATTTTACTCCCCGACCCTGCAGGTACTCTCCAGCACAGGGCGAGCGAATTAGCAACGGATATGACTCTTTTTTTAGGGTGTAAGAGTGCCATTAAAAGGACTGCTGATGGCAAGAACACCTTCTGGAAATACTCAGTATTATAATTATACTAATTATCAAGCAGTGATTTTAGGAAATACCCTATTCTCTCCTGTTTGCGCTAGACTAGTGCATTAACAGAGTTAGAAAGAGTAGTGAAAAGTATTACTTCAGTAAGATGATAGACTAGAAGTAATTTGTTGTGATAAAGTACAAGTAAAAGTATTAAAAAGGAAGTTACTCAAGTATGAGTAAATATGCTGTTTATTGAAAAACTACTTGAGTACTTACTTTGAGTTACTTTTTTGTATATTTGAAACATTGGAAAATCTTTCTGGGTTGGGTTATTTCTGAGGCTTGACTGTATCACTGCATATAACCTGTACAAACAAAACTAAAGTAAAACATGATAGCTTTGAGTCAGACTGAAACACAGTATGTTCTGCTAGTTCTGTAGTACACATTATTTATGCATCTTTCTGTGTAACACACAAGGTTTGCATTAAACTGCATGCATTTCATGATTAGATGATTATATTATGAGCCTCTCTGGTTTATCTGTTTCCAATAAAGCAGTTTTGAAACCCAGAACACAGACACATAGTATGTAGTATGATGTCTGTATTATGCAGCAGCTCTACGATCAGATCAGATTTTTTAATTAATAAAGATACAGCCCATTAGTCCACCTTCAATGCTAGCTATCATTTGCTAAATTAGCTTTCTAACACTCTCTTACATTAAAACAAATATGCAACAGCTTTTAAGTTTCATAAATAGCTATCATAGTTGTTATTCTAAAACAACAAGGTGAGAAAGGACAGTACCTTTTTAGCTAAGATTAGCCAGTTAGCTAACTACTTGTATGCTTTGTCAGGGTGGAAGCAGGGATAAACAAAGATTTCGGCAGGTTTCTGTTGGCAGCTCAGTGTTTTCTTTAGTTTATTTGAAAAAATTGAATGAAGATGGCAAATTAGATGTTCGTTATGTGTGCTGGTAATGTTATCCTCTTTCTGTTTCCACTGAACTGGTGGTCTCTGAACTCATCAGAGCTGAAGTGAAGAGTTCTCTTGGCCGGTAGCTGCTCTGTTTTCCTAGGTTTTCAGAGCTGAATCTGAATTTAACCAGGCTGTCTTAACAATTATTAAAAAGTGAAGTAGTGAATTGTTCTGTTGTAAATGAATGCAAGTAAGAGTGATTTGTGATTTAATTCTACTCAAAAAAGTAGGATTACATAGAAATGTACTGTAATAAGAGGAAATGTAATTTATTACTTTCCACATCTGTGTATTACTCTCATAAATCAGCAGTACTTGAGGGTTTTATCCTTTTCAGCATGCTTTAAATGCATCTGCTGTAATTTTCACTGCTGCTAATGCAGAATGCATGCACAGCAAACACAGCACTTGTACTGAGCTTCTTTGAAACACTTCAGTGGAGCTTATTGCAAAGCTCTGCAAATAATTCAGACAGATGGAATTTTCCATACGTGGCCACATTCTGCACTGCTGCTTATGTTGGAGAGCCAGCTCCCGGTAGGCTCTCAGTCACTGGCATTCAGTGCCATGCAACAGCAGATATGACTGCTCAGTGCCCCTTGATGTAATGCCACCCAGCGGCTAGGTGAATGCCCACGGCAATTCTGCATGGCTTTATGGGTTTCTGGTTTTTACATCAGTGAAACCATGAAATATCTGCCCATGCCCTTTTCATGGAACACGTCTCGCACATTCATGGCTCACAAGTTCATGCGATCCTTGTTGACTCTCTGTTTGGAATGCTACCATAAAGACTTTGGACCCCCCACCCCCAACACACTGAAACATACTGTAATTCTACACCAGCGTGACATCCGAACCAACAATATCTTCTCATTGTATTTTGAGGCCATGCCAAGGGTCACATTATAGCTTGCAAAGCACCTGTCCACTATTCATACATGATGATGAATTAGGTGAAGGTCTAACATACACAGCTCAGGATGAACTCACTGATGCAATCAGAATGTATTACAACAATCAAAACAAAGCAAATCAAAACCAGAGCTCCTCTCCTTCCTTATGATTTCAAAGAAGTCAATTTTTTTTTTTTTTAAAAAAGTATCAACAAAGAGTTCTGTAATTACTCCCTGCAAAACAAACTGCATGCAAAAACCACAGTGGCTCTATTATGAAAGGAAAAACAACAGTCATTAATTCTCATTACAGCAGCAGAAACAACTTCCTCTGTAGTCTATTTAGCGTGGGGCGGAAGGAAGGGCAGAAAGAGAGAAGCGGGGGGTTGTTTATGGGCTGGACTGTAAGATCATTAGTCATCATCCTGAACTGTCTCATTATCATAATGAACAGCACGGCTGCAGACAGAAGAGAGGAGGTACAGACTGATTTACCTGCAGCGTTTGCAATGAAAAAAATAATCACTGATTATGTTTGAATCAAACTTGTACGTCATTTCCACTTGAATAAGATCTACACATGAATTACATCAACACAATCACTACCAAATGTAAGTAAACTGAAAGACGAAACTGTGTTGAAATATACAGTCATATGCAAAACATTTGAACACCTGCATGTTTTTGTGATTTTCTAAGCAAAAATAAGTTACTCTTCTACAGGGAAATCTATACATTTTACTGCACAGTTTATATTTACTTTCTGGTTTTAACAAACTGGAAAAAAAGTCACATTTTATGTTTTGGCTTATCCTTAATTTGTTAAATTCAGGAAGTAAACAGTAATTGTGTATTAAAATGTGCAAAAAGTGTGTTCTCTGTAAAGGATGTGCCATATGACTAGGAGTGCCCAAACTTTTGCATATGACTGTATGTAGTATATGCAGTGTTAAACTGTGACTATTATAGCAAGGCCTTCATTTCAGGCCATAAATGTGAAAATTACACATATAAACTTGACTATAATGCCTTTATAGCAGCTAGCAGTATGCTATTGCTCTGTTAATATTAGAGCTATTAGCAGTTTGATATCGTCACTGTCCACAGAAGAGCAAGTATTTCCAAAATGGCAACTTTACAGGAGAGGGCAAAAACATTCTTTACTCTCAATGTAAGTTAATGTAAAGATGTTTTATTCCAAGCCATTTTAGAGCATTTCTATTGGTCCATTCATCATTAAAAAAAAACGGAGAGACTTTTTTTTGTACAGCACTAGGCTAATGCTGGTGTAGCGCTAAGCTAATTATGGTGTACAGAGACATTTGAAACTTGTACAATACTTTCCATATGCTTTATTTGACGCTTGTAACAAACATCAACATGGTTTACCTTTTTGCAGTTTTACAGTGACTCTTTCAGTATAGAGCCCTGACTGCAGCTATTTACTGTTTCTAACAGCTGACTAGGCCATTGCTTAGTGGTGTATCTAGGGCTTCAGTAAGGCCTAGAGTGATGTTTTTATCTCACAAAATTGATGGTTAATCAGGCCAATGGGAGATATAGCATGGCTGTATCTACCTACGTATCACATGGAGAAAAATCCTGACTGGACAATTTTCTGTTGCTGTTTCAAGAGCGTAACCCTTTTATTTCCAACCAAAACTTGGATTGACAATGAAATAAACGTTGTACTATAATATTTGCAGAGTTTAAATACTACCTGATAATTCTATTAAATTAACTTTAAATTACAGATTTTACCTGGCAGAAATTCTTAAGCTTTCTCAGAAAACCTAGAAGTTCCTGAGGGTTCCCCACTTACATATATGTGCTTGTTGTCATGTGGAAATGATGTGCATATTTGAATCAAGTGAGTTCAATGTATCACTTTTTTCAGTGTGAACGTGTATATCACGCTGTTGTGCAAAAACCTTTTTTTATATAATTTGAAATCTTTAGAAAATGTCATGACAGATGAACCAACACAAATGGTCCAAATGCCTTAAAAAATCTTGCTACATTAATTTCCATTACAAGTTAGGAATTTACAGTTACCAGTTTGGAGATATGAGATTCGGACGACACGTTGCATCACATACAACATCTCACTTAAGTACAACAAGCTGAGCACAATAAGATGATTTAACTTCTTTTAAAAATGCATATGCAACACATACTAATAAATATACTTTAAAATCAAGGATGATAAGTATTACATGCACAATGCATGTATTAGTCCATATGTGTTGACTTATAGTGGTGTTTGTATTTAAAAATGTGACATTATTCACAAGTAAATCAGGATAAACGACTTTCTAAAAACATTTGTTTTAGCCAGTGGAACTTTGTATTGATGGCCTGATGGCAGAAACTGAAAAGAACAATAAACGGGATGTGTAGGATCCTGTATTATGGCATTAGCTTTTCTCTTGACAGCCCTTCTATACAGTTCTGACAGTGGAGTTTGGCCTCCTGGAAGGTTTTGTCTTAACAACAATGATATGTGAAAGTGGAAGAGAGAGAAAGTGAATAAACTGGCATGAAGACGCCGCCCAAGCTTTGCCCAAAGTTTTCACATGATATTGACAATGTTTATATATGTGTTCTCGCTAAAGCAAACATGCTCTACATACCCATGCACCCCAGGCCTATTGCTGTTTACTGGATGTCAAGTTTGACTATTAGGCCAGCCATATAAAATGCTCATGCTTGTTGTTTATCTAAGACCACTCTCTTTGACTAAACTCTCCCACAGATGGATTTTCATGATAATGTGTTGTGCCGACAGCATGCTCTTTACTAGGCTGTGCTTTCTATGTGCACAGGTGACATCAGCTTTCAGCAAACCTGTTCATTCCTCCCCAGCAACACTGCTCTGTTTGTTTAGCTCTGTTTGACGTCTCTCACACACACATCATTTCACGCCCCATAAACTACATCAACAGCCCCCACTTTTGACTAAAATTAGGCTATTTAAAAATGTAGCATGGTAAAGATGCTGTCTTTCGAGTTTTCTTTTCAAAAGAACAATAGGTGAGTTTAAGTAGGCTACATTACAGCTCCACTAGTTATGTCTTTCCCAGAACCAACACTCTAAGAGGTTATGAGTCATAACAATTACCTTTTCATTAAGTCAAGGAGCCTTAAAAAGGCTTTTTCCGGCACTGAGAGCAGTCTGAAGATCAGGCTGCCAGCCTAATTACTGTCTTTAGTCTTTATCAGATAAGTCATCAATGTTTCTGAATGGCGCTGAGGTGCTTTTATCAAGGCGCTCCTCAGGGCAAGTTGAGCCAGATACCAAGACAGTTATGCAACAAACATGCCATATGTAGGGGAAAAAAATATGTTTTGCAATCTGTTTTCGGAGCACTCTTTGATTCATTTCCAGCCCTTTATTGTATAAGTGTGTACTTATTGATTGCCTCTATTTAATAGTGCTGACAGAAGCTTTCACAACAGTATGATGCAAATATTAATATCTTGGCAAATGAAAGCATCTTAAATGTACAAAATATACTGAATTTTTATCCATTTGAGATTGTTGGAAAAATTTTATAAGCTAAACAAAGACGTCATGCCCTTGAAATTATCTCACATGGGCAAATGATTTTACTTCTTGCTATTTCTTGAAACAAGAAAAATAATCTCCAGTGCAGTAATGTGTACACTACAAATACAATCAGTTTATTCACTGTTCAAAATGAGCAGAGAGTTTTATATGTAATGTTGATAATTGTAAAATAGTGGTGAATCCATAGAAATAGTGGTTTCTTTGGAGACTATTTTGCCCTACGATGGCCTGCGTGTACCTCTCCATTATGAACAGATTAAAAGAAATGATGAATTTAGCCCTAAAGCCGATCTCAGACATTGGGCAACATGAATGTAACAATTTCATGTAATAACTTTCTGTGATGTAGATTTTAGAGGGATTACACACCTCTGGTTCCTATCAGCACAGCTGTGATTCTTTAGAATCGAGCATTTTACATCAAACCACTCAGTATGACTTTGTTTACTTCTTAATAACTGCATTATGCAAAATTTTGGAAAATTGGTGGAATTCTCCTTTAAGATGCTTTGGCTTGTTATTTTTGCAGCATAATGACCTGTTGCATTAGTGTTTCTGCTCTACTCATAAAGTCTGATTCTTTCTGCAGCATTCATTATGAAAACGTAATTAAATGTGCTGGAAACTGGCTAAAAAGTAATTGCCCAGCCCCCTCGCCCACTCCCCACTTAAAGCCAACATCAAATACAGCTCTGCTCAAAAGCATCCCCTGACTCCCTCAAGCTTGTTTTCTATAGCTCTGATTACATGTAAATGAAATGAAGGGTCCTGTAGAGACCACCAGCCTCTCTCTCTCCTCCCCTCCCCCCTGGGCTCCGGTGACCTCTCTGAGGCCTCTCTCTCCCCCCCAGGGTGCAGACGACCCCTCCCCGGCCGGCCGCAGCAGGGCCAGGGTGCTGATGAAAGCTAAAGGGGGAAAAAAGTCTATTAAGGAGACAATACATTTCACAATAATCACCTGCCCTGCCTCCCCCCCCCCCACCGCTCCAAACAAGCTCCTCTCGGCCTGCCGTGCTGCTGTGCTCTCGCAGAGGTCAGCCGGAGAGCTCATTTAAATAGAGATGCATTTATCCATTTGTTAGAGTTATGGCCTGTCAGATTGAGGCACTGCTGTTGGACACAGCAGTCTAACTACTGGGTGCCAGTATTCCAGATAGGTGGGAATTATAGGCTTTTTATTGATCTCAGAGGAGGCTAGCAGCCATGTGCCTGAGGACACAGAATAATGAATGTGCTGCCTCCCGTTAAGCAACTGCATCAGTTACACAGTCTGCGCTTGTGTGTTTGCATGGACCATGGAGTGCGGAACGTGTTTTTGATAGGTGGAATCAGGCACCGGGTTGCTTCACAGATGCATCTTCAACTTGCTTTGATTTGAGGACATCAGTTATGATTTTACGGTGCTTCATTCTTTAGTTCCATAGCAGTTACTCACTGTAGCCTACACTGCTATCAAGATGACACACACAGTGCATTTAATCTGCTCATAAAGTCTTATGATAGTTTGTCAGCAACCATAAAGACGCAGTGGCCCAATTTACCTGGTAACACTTTACAGTACCTACATTAACATCAATTAAAAAAGCATCATGGCACTTTTTTGGGGTGAAATGGAGGACATAGATACTATGTCACCTGACAGATATTATGTCAACTTGGCAACAAAAAGATTGGCAAATGCAATGCCTTAATGACAACTGATGCCTATTGGAATAAGTGTTTATAAATGTTTATGTAGGCCTATGCCAGCTGTTATGAAGGGCTTATGAACACTGACCTACACTTATTTGTACTGCCTTGATGGTGATGCAGGTAGACCCAGTAGATCTGGGTCCAGCTTCCCAAAGCAACTAGGCATTAAGATCATTTTAACTGGGTAGAGAGAGTGTTTAGTATGCTCGCTCTACCATTTAAGAAAAATCTTTGCGATATGATGTTTACAGGAAACCCAGCCCAGCTAAGTTATATTAAGCATGTCTATTTTTATGGAACAGAATACTAGTTCATACCAGGAATATATGCGTAGGATGGATATGAATTGTATATAGTGATAGGCTAGTTCTTTGGCCCACCTCAAAATGAACAGGGTAGTTCAATAAAAAAAATTCTCTAGCTTTTTGGGTTACGTTATACAAAAATGGCATAGTTCTTTAGCCAATACAATTTAAATATGCTTGTTCTTTGACCCACAATAAAAACGTCTAGTTCTCAGTTCCATCTTGTTCTATAGTCAACGGCATGGATATCCAAAATGACTGTACAGCTTCCAAGTTTTCTGAACTGACTGGACCGCACCCCAGATGGGACCTGTTGCATCACCCTTAACTCTTGTATCAACATCCAGATGTGATTCTACTAGGAAGCAGACACATCCGTGGACATTAAGGTCTGAGACGGGCGTCTGGGCCCGGCCTCTTTTGATTTACACACCCAATTTCTCCATATCTTTACTCCATTTCCTCTCATTAACTTTATGACTCCTGGTGACTTGTTTGAAGATCAATGGAGGAGCATAGACTGCTGGAGGGAGAGGGCAGCCGAAAGCCCACAAACATGTCTGTCTTCCTCTCTCCATCTCTGTCTCTCTCACAGACAAGCATACGCACACGTCCTCTCAGATTGGGAGTCGTACCTCTGAGGAGGGTCATTGTGTCCTGAACATGGCTCTTAAGCGATGTTGAGCAAACAGAGAGCTATAATTAGAGAGAAAGGGCAGATGAGCTCCAGGAACAGCGGCTCTGAAGGGCAGCTCCAGGAAAAGGGCAGGGATGAGACAAAATCAAGCACACATTCAAGTGGAGCCAGAGCCACACTGGACCACGGCATTTAGCACCATCTAACAGCCCAAGGAGCTCTCTTAAGCAGACAGTGCCTGAAGACAGAAGTTGTTGGTGAACAATTATAGCAGACAGAATACCAAACAGCTGTGTTTTGACTAAAGAGTTGATCCCTCAACAGTGTATCTAGAATGCGTCAGTATACAGTGTAGCTTGTTTAAAGTACATTTACAATTAAAAAGCTGTAATGCATATTTCTTACCATTCACCAATCAGCAGTAAGTTTGACCACTGATAGAGTGTCTTTCCAAGACACAATTATACATCTAAACTGAACTGATATAAATGTGATATAGCTGATCTGTGATTAGTTCTAAGTCTAAAACCAGTTTATAGTCACTAATACATCCCTTACTACAATGGCATAGTTCTTGCATGTGAAACTTGCATTGAGTATTTACAAAAATCGCCATAACAACTTCTGTGTATCATCCACAAGGTAAACAATATTGTGGTTGTTTATGATAAACTATAGCAATCAGAATACCATTTGTCAACCTTGCTACTCTGCGAGGGGAAAGCTAACATTACCACTGGCACTTAATTCAGTTAAAATCTGTGCATAGTGGAGTATCAGCATCGCTTGACCTCTGCACTGGAGATGGATAACATGCGCTTATAAAATGGTTATTTATTGGAATATCATCCCTTCAGTTCATATGAGGCTTGCATTTGTCAGATATGGCAGAAATGAATGGAAAAATGTCTT
>JAILXH010293234.1:37565-55335 GCA_023558415.1 Piaractus mesopotamicus | reverse complement strand
CAATTTCACTCTGCTGTTGAATCCAGTGTGATTGATTATAGAAAGTCCTGCTGGCAGAACTGATTTGATGGGCAGCACTACACCTTCAAATTTATCTGTCAATTTTGCGTCAGGCCTTTACAGTTATGTGATTTGCTGGAGTACAGTGACAGAACTGGAATGTCCTTTCAGAGCCCTAAAGGTGGAAAACTTATTTCAGTGTAGTGTTAGAGTACACTGTAAATGGATCTTCTACCTTTTCTGTTTATTTGAGAGAGAGAGAGAGAGAGAGAGAGAGAAAGAGAGAGAGAGAGAGAGAACAGCCCTGTTGCCTGGACCACATTGCAGCTCATTCCAAACCTTTGACCATATTTTAAGAGATGTGGGGTCAATATTAGGCACAGCTCCAAAAGTTGGTATGTTCATTAACACAATTGACCTAAGATTAAATAATACTTTTCCCCTAGGATTTCTCTGATTTTCCTTTTTTTTCCTGCTTCATAGTCGCTCTGCATATGTAAAACAGCTCATTACAAAACCAATTTTCAACATTTGAGAAACCATTTTTAATATATTAAACAATATTTTTAAGAGGTTTAACTCAGGAATTTGTATAAAACATTCATGTTTACTTTTATATCACTAATGTGACACAACATTTTAAAAATGTGTGTTTTATTCTAAAAATTCATTTGTCCAGAGATTTTGGTCACTGGTGTTATCAGGACTCGTATGTTACATTGGAACATGGTATTTTCAGCTCTACTAAACTGCTTCGTTGGGTCAAGGGTCATCAGAAAGGAAGCATCTCAAGGCATGAGACAGCGAGTACACACTTGCTCACTATATTTCATTAATAATATAACTTCTATGAATCACCGGTTTTATGTGTTTTAATGGCTGGAAAAATTAAAATTCTGTTAAAAATAATGCCATATAACACTTTTGCATGTAAATATGTTTGGAATTAGGCTCTCCTTTTTGCATATATGATAATAGGAGATGTTAATGGACATATTAAGATTGTTTAGTTTTGGGATGAAGGAAATAGATTTTTTTAAAATGTATCCATCTGAATTCCCACTTCACATGGAGAATGTGATTCCTATATGGTTCTTGGCTTGAATGTATGGTTTTAAAATCTTTAACTGGTATAGAAGAGCAAAATTATGTCAGGGGTTCTCAGTCTTTTCCACCTCGAGATGGTTTAAGTGCCAAATATAAATATATGAATATAAAAATGCAACATGTGTCACTGAACATAAAATATCATATATGTTTTATACCAGAAATTAGATGAAATGGTGGCAAAGTAGTGGAAAGTTTCTACAACTTTATATGCATACCAGTGGATAACAATTGAAGCGGACGAGTGTACTTTGGTTCTAGACGCATGAGGCAAAAAATTGTTGTTGCAGACCTTGTATTAAAACTATTTACCATTTATAAACATTTTACGTTTCATTCTTCTTCTTAATTATTATTTTTTTTTTTTTTATTACAAAATGCCATTGATGGCCCACTATGGACCTTTTCACCCCCCTCAGTATTGGTTTGAGAACTGTTATGTGGAGGTTCTTTGAACTTTAAACTTCTTCATGCTCACATTTCATTTACAAAAATAGTTCTTCAAAGTACCATCCACTGAAAGATTCTTTGGGGAACCAACAATGGTAGTTCAATACCATCGCTCAAAAGAACCCTTTTGGGAATGAGTGCACCTTTTGTGCTCCCATTATCCACCATAATGTTGGCAGTAAAGGACGCTATTAACTTGTTATGCCAAGTTTCTGTTATTGTAAAACATGGTTTTATGTGGCTCCGTGAAGCTCTTCAAGTTGCCACCAGCTAAAAGAGATTTATATCTCACTTATTTGATAGCAGCCAAAAAGAGTAGTAAACAACACCACCAGCCTGAAAACCATAGACTGCTCAATGCCCTGCTCTGGTAAGAACAGACCTGTGTCAGCATGTAACTACATCACATTAGACTGTCTGTTAAAGATTTTGAGTGAGACTCTTAACCCTACATTTGTCTTCATCTGAAACATGAGGAGGCTGTCTGTAAATGGGCATGCAATATGCTCTAAATTCAATTAAATATCCTTCACATACACAGCTTTGCGCCTTTTTTCTGAGAGTGTACAGGTTGGCCTTTTTCTCCTTGAGCCCTTGTCTCCCAGAATGTCTCTGCTCAGGCCTGTGCTGCAGTTAACTTGTTTTGGCAGTTATTGTTTTCAGGAAATACATTTTATTATTATCCACCACTTGACAAACTTTAATTATACCAATACAAAGCATCATTTTTTCAGTGTACTACCTCTAATATTACTACTCCTACTACTACTACTACTACTACTACTACTAATAATAATAATAATAATGCCATCATAGCACCTTTACAATCCATGAAGATTAAAACAGGCTCAAACAGGTTGATCGAGGTACAACATACAAAATAATGATATAAAAAAGTAAAAAGAGAAAGTTCAGTCACAGAGGGGAAAAGATTCTATTTAAATAGAATTTAAGATTAAATAAGTCTGTTTTAAGATTCCTCTTAAACATGCTGAGTGTATCACTCTCACAGAGAGAAGCTTTGTTGCTGTAGTAACTGAAAGCTGATTTCCTCTCTTCAGCCAGGTTTGCGGGATGACCAGCAAATTGCTATTTGATGATGTAGTGATGTAGTGAAGTACCATCTATACACTGGCTCAGTTATTGTTCAGAGTTCCTTTCTCTCCATCACTGCTAAGTGAGGCGCTCGCCAGTCAGACAAGAAAGACAGAGAGAGTGTTGATCAGTGTTCCACCACAATGAAAAAGCCTCATCTTACATTTGCTTTGGTCAAAGATGGGCACTTCCTTTCCTCTTTGGCCCATAAATGAGTAACTGCAACATCATATGTACAGCTGAAAAGTGATATGGTTCATAAATTATGAACCTGTTCATTCAAGAACAAATTCTCTTCAGTGCTCAGCATGTTGTCATCATCACCCTCACCAGCGTCACAACTGTGTCTCTGCACGGCCCACACCATCTGCCTTACTGGCAGCCACAAATGAGCGTGTGTCAATTGGCAAAGTGGAGAGCAGAGAGTAGTTAAAAAGAGCAAGGGAGAAAGCGGAAAAGATGATACAAGCACAGATGCTGCCATTAAAAGAAAAGATGCTCTAAGAGAAGCTCATCCTGCATAGCGTGGCTCTATAATGGGCCACTAATGACTGCTACATGTTAGAGGCTCTGAAAAATGGATAAGCCATGGGACGCCTCCAGCATGATGAACATCCTGCTGAACATCCTCATTTTCTATATTTGTGAGCAAAGGCCATGCATAAACAAAAGGGTTCTTAGCCAAGGATGGCATGGATGGAGGGGTCTTGGAGAGAGAGAGAGAATGAGAGAGAGAGAGAGCGAGCACGTGTTAACCCTCTGGGGTCTTTTGACTTGCCAGCACAAAGAAAAAGCCTCATCTTGTGTTTATTTTAATAAGTCTGGTGTTAACTGTTGTAGAAAAGTAGTGTAAGACGCACTTTGCATCCTCAAGGAAACTTCAACAATGCATTCATGATAAATGGAAAATTGGAACAAAAATGACTCAGACCCTAGAGGTGTTATGCAAAGATGGATAGGAAAGAGAGAGCAAACTGAAATGGATTAAACACAGATGAAGTGCAAGAATTCAGTCATGGAAGCTGAATGCAGGCAAAAATGTTTCAAAGGAAACAAAAATAAGTTGATCCAAGGTTGTAACCAGGGGCGAATGGCTGACTGAAGGGCAGGCAATAAACGCAGGAATAAGAACAGCTATGCTCACAACTAGAAGAAGGCAAAGCAGAAATACATATGCAGCTCAGAAACATAGCTAGTAAAACGGAGATTGGGGGAAAAAAAACTGTAGTAGTTCTCGAATGGCTTAGCACAATGATACATTCGGATGGTCCTTGCCAACTCATCAACTCATCCTTGTCAGGTCTGAAAATCATCAGCAAGTGGTAAATTTTTCATGTTAACAACATGTTTATATGATGGGATGGACCAATTACGGTCTACCATATTCACCTCAGTAGTGACATGTCACAACTCCTGACCTCAGATAACATGGAACTTACCCACTGTTTGAATTTACACCTTGGCAGCAATTCAAGTGCAGTCACGAGTTTACGCAGACCGTCCAAATGCACAGTAGATGTGTCTCGAAGTGAACGCTGCAGGCAAGGCAGGAGAGACCTTGGCAGCACTGGTATAACAAGGCTCTTCTTCAGTGCTCAGTCATGGTGGTCAGATGGTCTGAACAGGCTGTGCCAACATGTCACGGTCTGCTGATGCAACCAACACGACACATTTTAACAATTACATTACAATTTACATTTTCTTTCAAACTATGGTGCGGAAAATGTCACATTTAGACTGTTTTTTTATACAGTTCTGTGCCAAGTATGAAGAACTGTGGGTGATTGAAGGTCTTGAAGGATACACCAGTTGAGTCTGTCAGTTTCTCATAAACTGAGGGTGCATTTCTTCCACATTGGAAGGATCCTATCAAACGTGACAGCCTTCAGTATCATATTGGCTGAGAAATGCAGCCTTCCTTGCGACTAAGTCACAAATCCTTAATGAACTCAGTGGGCAGACTGAAGTCGATGATGAAGGTGGCGGTGCTAGGGCGGAGCTGGTGATCAACAGGCTGGCAAAGCAAAGTGCTGGAGCCTATGAGGAGGTGTGGGTGGGGCGTGAAGGCAAGTGAATGAGACTCACAAACATCTCACAAACAACGCTGGTTCTAGCCTTACTCAGGGCTCTAAGCAAATTTTAAATTTCTAACTTTGTCAACTTCTAGGTAGGAGCCTCTTAGCTAGCTAGTGATAACTAAAGTTACCAAACTGATTATAGATTTTGTCGAATTTGTTCCATATACCTCTTTATAGGGCATTACTTGGGTCACAAAAGTATGACTTACATACAAATAATTAATTATATTGAAATCCGTGTATACTATGACCGAAACACAAATGATTTCACATCTTTGCATGGTTTGTGTTATATGGGTTATTTGTCTTATTCATTATCTACGTAATGCCCTACATCAGAAGTTCAGAGGAATTTCAACTTACATAACTCACTCGATGTAAGTTAGCTAGCGTAATCCTCCTGTAAGCTCTAGCAACAAGCAAGTGACAGAAGGCTTTCAAATATTTGCAATCACTCTCACGAACACGACGAGAGAGCATAAGAGCCACCTGCATTTCCTTTCCTCGTCTCACTGTTGGCAGCTTTTTGTTGTTTTTCAGCCCCCGAAAGGTATTGGTGCTTCAATCTTTTCATGTCTGGCACTGCTACGTCCGTACGGATGGCAGAAAAATAGCTCATTGTTGTTACACATGCCCAATAACACTTTGACTGAACGTCACAAATTGCATAGGTGTATTGTGCTACCACTGTTTAGAAATGTATAGCAGGCTTATCTAATCAGTAATAATATCTGAATACCTGTAGTCACACCCCCTCAGCAGCTGGGGGCCTTATGCAAACCTGCTAAGACGAACTGCTCACAAAAGGAATGCAACCCACACTCATTCACTCTATCACTCAATCACTAACCTTCAAACTCACACTTCTTATGATTGTCAAACTATCAAAAAGCAATGGACATTAAAATGGGTAGAACAACACTTTGTATCAACCAATGTCCACTGTTTCTCCAGACCTGCTGAAAACAAATGGGAGCACTCTGTGCAAAGACAATGCTCTAAGAGAAATAAAGAAAGTTCAATTACACTCACAATGAGGAATGGCTTCCTTCAAAGAAATCTATTATTTCAGCACAGAGGAATAGATTGCCTTTGACCATGATGAATGGACAAAAGTCAATGACTTTGTCACTGCGAGATGTGATATGCCTAGGGACATTTATTATCGGCACCTTAGCACTGTTCACTCAGAATAGAAGTGCCACGGTTCAACTTCTCCCTTTGTCTACCTCACAACACCATGAACTAGTGTTTATCCAGTCCCACCTGCAGTAAAACAACATAAAATCATGTTACAGACAAAGCTACAAAGACCAGAAAGGTGGTGACATTTCCTGCCAGCTTAGCTTATAACTTTGAATTGTAAACACTGACTTTCTACTGAGTGATGATTGATATGAAACAGTACAGACAAGTGGACAGACGCCTCCGAGGACTGTCGTTAAGACTTACTGTGTGTGAGTGTATGTGTATGCACGCTCTGTATGCGTGCTGCTTTTGTTGAATGTGAATGGTGATGGGGGCAGGCCATTGGGCACATTGTTCTGCCCTACTTCCTTGGCATTTTCTGGGGATAAATGTGTAGAGAGGAGTCAAAACTGGTAGCTGCTGCTGTTGGAGGGCATTCACAGCAAAACGTGTTCAACCTTTTCACGCTGACGAAGGCACCAGGCCTGCCACGCTAGCCAAGAGGGCAAACTGTACCACTTAATGCATACCCTTGAACAAGTGGTAGTAAAAGTCCTGGAAACCTTTAGCTGAGTTAAAGAGATCCTTACTCAAGAAATGACTTCAATTATATGGAAATTTCACCATTAAAAGCTATTATGTACAATAGTATAGTAAATCCACTCTATTACCTTTCCCCCCCACACACACGTATTTCTAAAAAGAAACAACTGAAAACTATGACTGTAATCTGTGGTGTCCAAATATTTGCGTGATGTTTGTGCTGGAATTTAGCGCTACAGGTTTTGTCTAAAATTATGGTGCCCATTGTTTAGCTACACTGTGGAATTTTGTTCATTTTTATAGTTCACAGTAAGTTATACTGTGCTATAAACCACACTGAGACGTCCGACTTTAATGGAGACCTGAAGGCAGTTTAAGCATATTGAGAGATGTTTTTGGGATCTATTTATAGAAAAGATTTGTGTGTCTACCCAAAAAAAGGTACTAAACTGTCACAAGGGTGGTACCTTTCTGATCACTGGGGTGCTACCCTTAAGGGTACGTCATCAGTACCTTTTTTAGGGAACAGAATTGTGTTTGTATATATTTTTCAATTGTGTTTACTCCACACACCCTGTCTTGTCCCCAGGCTTTTTATTTTATTGTTCTACTTTAAAACATCAGGTTATGAAAAGGAACAAATATGTTTCTTTTCTCCTGGGAAAACTTCTTTAAGGTACACAGTTGGACCTTAAAACCATGGTTTTACCTTTGATGATACATCTACATTGACTGTGCTGAAAAATGTACCTGCACAGTATCTTTTTTCTGACTGTGTATTGACTTCTAGTATTTGTTAACAATGTTAGCTTTGAAGCTCCAGTGCTAAACTAAAGAAGCAAATTTAGACAACAAACATGTCTTGGCTGATCAACTACACCTGGAGTAAATGAAAAATTGCCTCCATTTGATTTTTTTGCCAAACCATTGCTTTAAGCGGCAATTGAGTATAACAGTCAAGAAGATCTACTCAATTATGTTCATCCAGTGCACAACAATTAGTACGCCCCATCACTTCTCCCTCTTTAACCTGTTTACTGACCTGGTTTGTTATCATAATGGTCAATTATGAGCAGATCAATGAGTCCAATTTCTTCAATCTGGGATAAAAAAAGATTGTTGGTGACTGTGAAAGAGTGCTTAATTTGAATTAACTCCTAAAACCAATCAGTATTCACTTTGTTCATCACACATTCACTGCTGAGCCAGCACATTTCTAATCCAGACCTTTCCTGCACAGATGACCTGTTTCATCTCCCTCACTGCTGGTCCAACACGCCAGGCCTGGCCAATCCTGAGCTAGTCACAGTCTTCTTCTTTGCAGCACTGTGTGGTCCTATATTCACAGGCCATTCAAATGTCTAGTTAGTGTGACCACTGACACCGTTTCAATCAGCAAATGTCTCTAAATCCAATTCCCCGTCGCTAACCCCCTTAGGGAATGGCTGAGGAAAAGCACATCAACAGAAGCATTTGAAAGTGAGTTTGCTCATTGATGCTTCACAAAGGGGGGCTTCATTCAGCGATGTTAATAATATTCAATACCGGATTTGACTGTAAAGCAGAGGATGAAGATGGATGTCATTTCCATAGCTCAATACTCCTCCTCAGACTAGATCCATAGTGAAATCCATTACAGGAACACTACACATGTAGCAATAAGCTATTGCTGGTACAGATAAACATAGAAGGGGCTGGACTGACAGTGATCTTCCCCACGACGCTCTGGGGGCAGGCGTGGCGCCGTGCTTTGGCGAGACTGCAGGCGGGCACTTTTTGTCCGAGCTGTCAGTGGCAGCTAGGACCACTTCTCATCTGCTTTCACCTGCATCCTCAATCTTTTCTCCCTCCCTTTAGTGTCTTTTCTTCGAGCCATCTTCTGCTCATCTCCCTGACACTGCATTAACCTCCAGCAACAATCTGGAATAATGGAGTGTGAGGGGCCTGGTGACAGAGTGTTATTAGAGCTAGCTCTCAATTACTAACAATACCCACCATGCATGAGATGGGCCCATTAGACAGTGCAGGCCACTAGATTGTAAAATAAATTATGTCATCACTCTGAGGCTGGTCATGTGACAGCAAGGGCAACCTTCCGATTGGGCAGCGCAGCAGCAGTTTAGCACGACTGTAATCAATTAAGTGTTCCCCGGCTGAACTAGAGCAGCCTTTGCTACAGATTCAGTGACTGACACGGCTTCTAACCAGCAATTAACCCCAGCGACCCGATGCTGGCTAAACTGGGCTTTTGACTGGGGTGTCACACACATTATGTTCAAAATGGCAGTGTAATGTATCCCACTGCCTGGAGTGGAAGACTCTAGTGCACTGATTCATGGAGCTTGGATTAAAAAAGAATCATAAATGAGGACAGGCATCAGTGCGTGGCTTCTAATCACACCGGACAGCTTCCCCCAGAGGCTCCCAGGGCTCAGGGCGATCTTTAACACTACATTAAGCTGAGGAATGCAGACAGATGCTCCATACTAACAGTAGACTAACAGTAACCACAGGCATAATAGCCAAACACTATGTGGATAAGTGTGTATACTGTACTTTACGTTGAAATAATTGGCAGATCCAGATCACTTGGCTTGGTAAACAGTCAAATTGAGTTATTCATCATTATTTGTCACGTGTGCACCATTTGCTTGGCTAATATAGAAGTACTGTGTGTATGCGTGTGTAGGTATGTGTGTGTTGAGGGCTGTGGTGACAGGATAGGATATTCATGAGGGAAAAGGAAAAAAACTGCATCATGGATGCCACAGGAGACAGTGTGTGTGTAATGAAGTGACAACTGCATCTGAAATATACTGCTCAGGCATGACACACAATATAGATAGATTGCAATGGAGGGCTTGTCTGTGTTTACAATGACCTCCTATTAGTTGTTTTATAAGACATTTCCCAATGCCACATTGCTCCACAGCCATTTTCTTGTGTTTAGCTAAGAAAACGTGGACAACAGTCCAGTAAGCGACTAGTGCTGCCAGATTGTAGTACTGTGGGGAAAAAAAACACTCTGTTCTGCCAAAAAGCTGCTCAACAAGAAATGTGCTAAAACAAGAATCAGTGCTGGAAGTGGTTTTCCAAGATGAAGAGAAGTATTACATGCAAAAGGGATGAAGATGGACACAGAATTAGTGATGTTCCTCCTGGACAAGTATGTATAAGCAATATGTATAAAGTATTGAACTGTTTGAATGCCTGACTTTACTTAACAAATCAAGTAGATCAGGAGTTCTTCACAATTCAACCCTTTTTGAGGTTACAAATATTTCGCAACACCCTCTTTGCCAAGCCACCCCCCACACACACACACACCCACACACCATATTCATAATCGACATTGGCCTGTCTTCCATGGCCACTCAGCATAGTTTGTATAGACATGTGAAAATGATTTTCTCTGTGTTTAATAAGGTACATGTCCTGTAGCAACACTCTCATGACCCCTCTGAGACCACACAGCGACCCCCAAGGGGGTCCCTGACATCCAGGTTTAAAAACCCTAGAAGTAGATCAATCTTTATCACTCAGAGAGGCAAATAAAGTAATGCTTTGGATGAACCACCTTCATAAAGATGTATGTAATACTCAACTGCGTCAAACTCCTGTGCAGGTAACAATGCTAAGCAGTTGACAAAAATATTGTGATGCTTTGTTGAAAAATTTGTGGGAGCTCATTATAAAGAAAAACTGAAGTGGGAAGGCAATCTTAACTATTCTCACAGCAGCCAATCTATATGAACCGAGTGCCAAGTGTTGATAGGTTTGAAACATGGCTATCGTCAAAGAGCTGAACTTTCTACAGGGCAACACCACATCTGCTAACATAATCACACACCCCTCCGACAAAGGAGACACGAGTTTGATCCTCAATCTGACCAGACGTTGCTACTGTATTAGCCTATAGCCATGGTATTCACTGTTATTAACATCTTGTGAAATTGTTGTTTTAGCACTGTGCTCTATTGAGATGTAGGCTGTATTGAGTTTCTATTGCCTCCCAAACAACATTAGCAACATGCCTTAATTTTGTTAAAGTAAGACAATACCCATAATAAACAGCCTACCTCATTGCTGAAAGGTGCAGTAATGACAATTCTTGGTAATGCTAGCAAACAAACTCTGCTGGGCATCGTGTGCTTTGTGCTAATGGGCAATGGACCCAAAGAGCAAAAAAATTGTTCCAGTGTTGCAGTTCACCTATTTAACCAATATCTTGAATCATGAATGTGTATGTGGGTGTGTTTGTGTGCATATGAGCATGTATATCACTGCTGTTGGAACAAAACCTCATATTTCCAAAATGATAACTTTACAGGAGAAGGAAAAACATATTTTACTTTTGAAGTTTAATACTTTAAGTCAAAGGAACCAGACTTTTTCCCAAGTGCTTTTGGGCAGTTTATTCTGGTCCATTCATCATGAAATTTACACACAACGTAAAGGCCAACAGACATTTTCAAATTATGTCAAAAACTGAAAAACGACAAGAAATGGATATATGAGGTTTTGTTCCGACAGCAGCGATATAAAGATACATTCAAGTGTGTGTGTTTATATATAGCCAGTTAGTTTCAGTGTGTATATACACACATCTCAATGGTTATTATTATTATTATTATTATTATTATTATTATTAGTAGTAGTAGTAGTAGTATTTATTCTTTTCAAAATTATAATCACTAATTATCACTGGTACAAACCTCATTCTAAAGTTGGGACAGCATGTGAAATGTCAACAAACAGAAAGCATCAGTAAATTCTGCTTGACCTGCATTAAACTGAAAACAGTACAAAAACATGATATTTGATGTTTTACATTATTAACCTTTTTTTTTTTTGTAAACGTATGCTCATTCCATATATGATGGTTCCAACACATTCCAAAAAAGTTGGAACAAGAGCACACTTACCACTGTGTTACATCACCTTTCCTTTTAACAACACTTAATAAACGTTCAGAAACTGAAGACACCAATCGATCCAGTTTTTGAAATTAAAGTTTTGGCATTCTTTATTGGTACAAGTTTTCAGCTGTGCAACCATATGAGACCTTCGTTGTCATATTTTGCACTTTGTAATGTCCCCCATGTTTTTAATAGGCAGGCCAGTCTAGCACCCGAACTCTCTGATTACGCAGCCATGTGATTATGCTGTAATTACATGTGGAGAATGATCATTGGTGTCGTCATGTTGAAATAAGCATTGATGTCCCTGAAAAAGCCTGGATGGTCATTTACTTCTCTGGCCCAGAGAACACAACCTCCATTATTTTGATAAACAATGTGAAAGATTCACTCGTCAGACCACAAAACACATTTTTACTGTGCATTTTAGAAGAGCTTGAGCCCAGAGAAGTTGAAAGTGGATAGTGTTTCTGGTCGCCGTTGACATATGAATTCCACTGTGCCTAATACCTTGCATTTGTGGATGCAGCACTGAACAGTGTTTATTTGCAACGGTTTGTCAAAGTACTTCCAAACCTATGTGGTGATATCCATCACAGACAGGCAGCGCTGTTTGAGGTGTCGAAGGTCACGGGCATTCATTTGTGGTTTTTGGCCTTGTCCTTTACACAAAGATATTTCTCAAGATTCCCTGAATCTTGTATTGATATTGTTGAATCTCGATATTGTTCATTAAAAGAGACACAGCTTTTGCACTGTCATGCCCCCCCCCCCCACCTCTGGGGACACTCATCTTGGACTCTCCTTGGCTCCAACACCTGCAGCTCCTATTGGATTCATTAAAACTGCCACATATACTCCTTTGTTTACTTTGTATTTGTGACGTCTCTGTGTTCTTACCTGAGTTCCGAGCCTGTTTCTTGTGCTTGGTTTTCATTGGTTTTGACCCCTGCTTTTCTCTCTGATTTTGAGTATGGATTTGCATCTTTTCCTGCCTGCCTGTATGTTGACCCCTGCTTGCTACAACAATGAGTATCAGAATGCCCCCAAAAAAGTCATTTCACGCTGGCAAACTGCCTCAGCCCCTATGTTACATGCATAAGTCATGGCACTTTATTAACCAGCTTTTGTTGGCCACAGCTACGTCATACATAAGCACTTTTCTCTTTACTAACAGCTCGTTCACTCCCCATCTCACACCTAACTCTCACAGCTCCCTGCTCACACACACATATACCAGGCAGCTACTCCCCCCACCCTTCATAATAAGAGTCCTTGCTAAATAAACCAGTAAATAAATGCTGGAGAACAAATAACCTAAGCCTAACATGCAACAACATTTCTTGAACATGCACAATATTGTGCACTGGTGACATTCCTTGCAATTGCTCACTGGAAAATTCCTTTTAAACTGTTGGATATTTTGCTGATGTATTTTTGGCAAAGCTCATAAAGGACAAGGCCTTTATTGGATATTTCATTTTATACCTAAGCATGGTTGCATCACCTGTTTAAGATGTTTTTGTGAACAATTCATAATGTTCCTAGTCTGAAACTGCCCCTGTCCCAGCTTTCTTTGAAACATGTTGCAGACATTCATTTCAAATTAAACATATATTAACTAAAACAATGAAGTTGACAAAGTAAAACATTAAATATCTTGTCTTCATACTGTTTTCATTTAAATACAGGTCAAAGCAGATTCACTGCTTTCTGTTTTTATTTGCATTTTACCTGGACAGTCCCAACTTTTTGGGGAATTGGGTTTGTAAATCTGAATCTGAATCTGAGAGGGAGAGAGAGAGAGAGGAAGTAGAAGTCCTCATTTAGAAAAAAATCCCCTGCAGAACAACACTAAATTGGATCGATGCACTCAGGTATTTAAAACCAACATAAGTTTGAATTCTTTACAGAATCCTGTGGATATTGATTTTCTAGGGCTAGAGGAGGCTACTGGTGCTATTCAGATGAGAACTGACACAGCAAATCTAACAAAGAATAAAGAAAAATACAAATCTGCCTCGTCTATATGAATATAAATAACCACACAGCAAAATTAACACCCACGACGTTGCATCTGCATCCACACTACTCAGCCAAACACAATTGAATCCTATAAATGTTAATTCAACTCTGTGAGAATGAATTCAGCACCGGGGGATGCGCATGAGTAAGTAAAGGCTCTGCAGCTTCTCTTGGTCATTTTCAGATAATGAATGCAAAACTGATTAAAATTTCACTTTAATAATTTGTGACTGCAGTTATATTTATTTAGACTGGACTCAACATGCTTGTCCTTCATAGACACGAACAGTGATGATGCTGAAGGTACTTCCTGATGTCCTGAAGCACGTTTCTCACAGAGTGTACTGCCGTTTAATCTGAGGTCAGCAGAATGAATCAGTAACATGACTCCACTCAGTACTCTCTCACATGTCTTACTAATCCATGGTGTTTTTTTTTGGAAACACTTTATTGTAATGATTTTTAAACTCACTGGGCAGGTGCTACAGTAAGCCTCTTAAATCAGAACTACATTTGTTCATGATTTCACTGTTTTATTCCTCGTCCTCCCTCTGGGATGCTTTACAGTGGCACACAGCTCTCACTTACAAGTTTTATCACTATATTTTAAACTAAAAGGATCCCTAAAAGAGAGCTCCTAGCAGATTTGGGTCCCTATGCTGATATATGAAAGATGTACTAAAAAGTTGAACTGCAGTTCTATAGGGAACTCAATACTTGAGGAGTTTTTGGCACTTTTTCGATTTAGGCTACTTTTACTTCTGTTTGACTCAGTATTTCATTGAAATAATAACTTGAATAAGGTTTAAGGCTACTCCATGTCAAGTTACTGTGTTTAACCAGAATATTTAGCCAGGGTTTTTTGTTTTTTGCTGTTGTTGTTTGAAAGGGATGGTTTATGTCCTATGAATCGGTATGAAGTATATGTAGTTATCAGTAACAGCAATGTGAATGAAGTGAAGTTGATTAAAAATGGTTCAATTGTTAACATTTTAAATATGTCCTAACATATGAAGCTCTCTGGTAGACCACATGCAGGTAATTGCAGATGTTTGAATAACCCTGGTCAAATTTGGCATGTTTTGTTGATTGTCTAAGTGAAAAAAGGTTAACAGATCCTCTACAGGCAACACACTTAAATAAGGGATTTTTCTGCTAATTTTAGTGCACAGTTGTTGTTTATTTGCTGAGTTTAACTTAAAATATGTGCTCTGACAGAAGTGTTTTTGAGGATGTTAAATTCAGAAAACACACACTTGAAAACAAACAGTAATTGTGTATTAAAATGTGCAGAAGTGTGTTCACTGTAAAGGATGTGTTAACTCAGACAATCAATAAAATGGGGTACCTAAACTTTTGAGCATGACTGAACATGTAGAGTAAAAACTGTACTTTTCAGGGCACATACACTGTCACTGGGGTGGCACTGGGAGTCAAGAATGTGTCTTGACTCCAGGGTTTTTATATTATTTTTTTACTTTTAAGTTAAGAAGGTAAATATGCACCTTTCCCTGGGAAAGTGAATGTAATGCACCTTTAAAATACCTTCAAGTACCTTTTTATTTAAGGTAAACTGGATCTTAAAGACCATGTTGTACCTTCATGGATACGTTTACATTGTTTGTACAATACAAAATAAAAGCATGTGACCTGGTACTTTTTTACTTCCACTTAAGTTGGTTTATTGTACTTTTACTTCTACTGGGCTCAGTGTTTCATTGTAGTAATAATAAGTAAAGTTAATAAGTAAGGCTGCTCCATGTCTCAGTTACAGTGTTTAACCAGAAACAGTCTTCAGACATGTTCATGGGAAACATTTTGCTCATTTTTTCTTCTTGTTGTTCTAAAGTGATGTTACATGTCCTTTGAAAAGTATATATACAGTCAAATGCAAACGTTTGGGCACGCCTGGTAAAATT
This sequence comes from Piaractus mesopotamicus, assembly GCA_023558415.1. NCBI lineage: Eukaryota > Metazoa > Chordata > Actinopteri > Characiformes > Serrasalmidae > Piaractus > Piaractus mesopotamicus. The sequence goes on along the minus strand of JAILXH010293234.1, from coordinate 40,011 downwards.
ACGTTTTATTGATTTACCAATTTTGTATATGTAATACATGTAATATATAAGCTTCGCATGTGTATGACATAAGTACACATCCTCTACAGAGAACACACTTCTGCTCATTTTAACACACAATTGCTATTTATTTGCTGAATTTAAGAGTGGAAAAAAAAACTTTAAATGTGGCTCGTGCAAAAGTTATGGCACATTTTATATGTGATGTTTTATTTTTTTTATAAATAAAAAAAATAGAAATGATGCAGTAAATTCGCAGAAAAAGACCATATTTTAGTTTGTTTAGTCTGTAGGACGTGTTAACATATTTTCATTTAGAAAATCAACAGAATGAGTAATTTGGGTGGGGGTATTCAAGCTTTTGCATACTGAAGCTGATTTATGATCTTAGAATAAGCACAAATTATTAACATTTGCAATAAAATATGAAGCTCTCTGATGGACCACATATATTAATTTTATTTTTAAAAATTATCATTTTTATTTCAATTTGAAAACATAAAAACTATAGAAAGAGCTTGCAGAGTGATTATAAAGCACTAGTATCTAACAGTGCATTCCATTTTACTCTTTCTGTTAGGACTAGCAGCTGTGTACAAATCTGAACTTGTCTTGAAAATCAATCAAGCACAATCTCATAGATGCTATTTGTAAAATGTTGGTAACAGTAATCTCAACAGGCTGGATTATTCAGCAGTGAAGACACTCCCCTGGACAGAGCATGTACCAAAGTATTTCAGAGCTCTTTCAGAGCTAAATTAAGCAGATTTTATTTTTTTCTCTGATAAATGAGCAGGCCTTCATATGAAGATGAAATTCTTGTTGTGGTGTGGGAATTTTTCCCAGGCTATTTCAAGCAGGCAGGAGCAGAGATTTAGAGGTTAATCCAATTTAAAATGATGTTCAGATCTGAAGCTGGAGCTGGACAGACGCAGTCACCCAGTGAAATCTCAGGCCACGTGCACCCCGGACAGAAAAACATCTAATCTACTTTACTGCACATCAGTGCCAACTTTAATGTTTTCAAGTAAAGATTTCAAGCAAAGATGCTCATGTTGATACTCCTGTCTGAGCCTTGGCCTAGTCATAGCCCCCCATAAATCCCCCGCCTCCTTATATTTTACATTTGAATGACAATAAAACTTGATTATTATATGTTCAACTAAGCTATACAGTACAGCACTATATCATCTGTCAGTTTGCTTACTGTTGGCTATAATTGTGTTGATGTAATATATTTTATTAATATGAAAATGAAATGCATCACTTTTTCAATGTAGTTGATTATACAATAATTAAGTTTTATAATTATTCAAATGTAATGATTATGACAAATGTAATGACAGTAAACTTACTGTTTTTAATGCTATTAAAAAAAGATGCCTTAAGTGCACTGAACTTGTGTACTATTCATGAGTGTTTTAAGAGGACAGTGAAAGCAAAGCAACTTATGCTTTATAGCTTATTTCCTTGTTACTTATTTAACATTTAACATTTAAGAGAACATTTAACACAGTAGAGAATATGTGTTTTATGTATGTAATATTTGTATACACAGGACTTATGCGGTGTATATACGTACGCCTTTTCATCCACCGTTCTAAGGCCCCATTTTATGATATTACACAAGATTATCCATTTTTGGCACAAGGACTTTGACAGCAAAGACCCAGATGCTCTTTCTATCTTCAGAACTGGCACAGGAGTTTTTTTTGTGGTAAGCTGAGAACGCAGTTGACTCTTTTAGACTCTGTCCTGTTTCACTGCCTGTCTTTTCTTGTCACCGACTTTTGACTTACCATCATTGTTCCTCTTTTAACCCGAGGCAGGTTTTTCTAGCCTGGCATATACTGTCATGATTTTTGACACTGCTCACCTCAATAACATTTTTTCTGCTGGCGTCTGAAATTCAGGCAGCAACCGGTTTAATTTCACAGTCTGCTGGATGTCTCAGGTTATGCATATATGTGAGAACAAAACCTCACATCTCCATAATGGTAGCTTTACAGGAGAAGGAAAAAACATTCTTAAGTTATAAAAGAAGTTGATGTAACAAGATTGTTTTCAAAGTCATTTTGAATATAACAAGATTTTTTTTTAACCATTTCATCATGATATTTTTACACAATGCAACAGATAACTAGAGTTTTGAGTTTTTGAGACATGGACATGATTTTTTTTATATATATGGTCAACATGCCTGGTGCCAAGTGCCAGCCAGAGGGGTATAAAGCTCCCCAAAATTGGGTTGTGGAATTGTGGAACTGTGTTCTCTGAAGTGATGGAGCACCATACCTTTGGGATGACTTGGAGTGACGTTTGTGATCTAGAACTAATCATCCAACATAAGTACCTGACCTCACTAATGCTCCTGTGTCTGAGTGCAATCAAATTCTCACAGCAAAGTTCCAATATCTAGTGTAAGGGTGGGGAACTACACAGTTTA
>JAILXH010293219.1:5174-15760 GCA_023558415.1 Piaractus mesopotamicus | reverse complement strand
TTGTAGCGCTGCTCTTAATTACACTTTAAAATGAATGAGGAGAAAGTCTTCCATGAAGTAGAGGAGAGAGGGATTTTCCAGAGTGCTGGAAGTTAGAGGTGAAAACCGTTTGTTTTGTGATAGTTAGGGTAGCTAAGTAGATAGTTACAAGTTAGCATAACCAAGCTGCCCACAGCGGCATAATGCTATTTAAACTATGTTACTTAGACTACTGGTGTTAAATGTGGGGATAAAATCTTTTTAGAGGTTTGTTTAAGTTTGGATTTGATGCAACACTTTGAATACCAGCTTGCTGTTAGGACATGGTGTACTTTTGCGTTACAGCCAATCATAATACTGATGCTTTCCATGTCTTTCCTAAATGGTAGTTTATTCCTCCAATCACTGTTTAGTAGCTTTTACGCTGTCCTTCATTATTTCACTCAAGATTTCAGGGTTTTAGCATTAAGTTAGCGTTCCTGCGAATGTACTTTGAATATGAAGCTCCAGGTATTCAAAGATGTGCCTGAGGGATCTGTAAAAGCAAGACCTGAAATAAAGTAGAAGATGTGCATTTTGAAAGCCAAAGATAAAATGTCAATCACCTGAGTTAAAAAAGTTAATCCGTCTTTGTCGGCAGTGATCTGCTTCATTAGAGGTAAAATACAAATGCTGCATAGGCCTTGTATGTTTTGCATACAAACAATAATCTATACTAAAAAGGTTTATCCAAACAATAAAGTGTATATCACTAAGAACACTAAACATATGATTAATCAGAGGAGGAAGGCCTTTAGAGACCAGGACTGGGATGCTGCTAAACTGGTGGAAAGAAATATGAGCAGGAAACTGAGAGAGGCAAAAATGGTGTGTAGGAAAAGACTGGAGGATGCTTTTAAAACTAAGAAGACACTATGAAGAACATGACGGGGATGTCCTCATTAAGGAAGCCAATTCCAGTGGAAAATGACCTTGAATTTTCAAACATACTGAATGGTCATTTCACTAAGCAGGAAAATGAAATGGTGGACATTGATGATAAATGTACTGATCTTCTCAGGGCTGTTATACCAACTAGCTTAGACAGGATTACAATTTTTGTTGATGATGTGTTAGGCACATTTAGATGCTGTAATGTAAGGAAAGCTACTGGTCCAGATAATGTCAATGCTTTTGTTCTAAAATCGTTTGCAAGAGAACTGGCTCTGATTTGGCAAGAGATCTTCCAGCTTTCTGTAGAAACACAAACTTTTCCCAGAATTTGGAAGACATCATACGTTACACTAATCCCTAAGAAATCATGTCCTAAGGACTATGATGATTTTTGTCCAGTAGCCATTACATCAGTTGTTATGAAATCTTGTGAGCTGATCCTAGTTCAGCACCTTAGCAAGACAATAAATAGTAAATTAGATTCATATCAGTTTGTGTAGAAACAAGGCCATAGCACCGAAGATGCAGTAGCTACACTGGTCCATTTTGTATTAAAACATTTGGACAAACCTCATACATATGCTACAGCACTTTTTATAGATTTTTCATCTGCATTTATCACTACTCGACCTGATATTATACTGTCAAAAATGGTTCAATTAGACATTAATCCTTATCTACTGGTATAGGGATTTTCTTATTAATACGGTACAGCAGGTGAAAGTAAATATAACACTATCACTGACCATTATAACTAATGTTGGAGCACCACAAGGATGTGCAAGTTCTCCACTTCTGTTAACATTGTATACAAATGACCATAAAGCTCAGGAACCTAATTTTTTTTTTTTTTTCAAAAATTTTAAATATTCTGATGATTGTATCCTTTTGACGTATAATGATGACATCGATTTATTGATGGCTGGTAGAGTGGTGCAACTAGAAAGCCCTTATTAATACAATAATTTTTGGTATCTCTCCTGATCCATATCCACCTTCTTTAAGAATTCATAATCAGGAAATTAGGCAGTTTATGACACTTTAGTGTACCAAAGTCAAGACCTAATAGGTTTAGGAGCTCTTTTTTTATCCCTCAGTCAAAAGTGATACTTAATCGAAAGAGCAAACAGTTTAGATAAGTACACATGTAGTAACATGTACACCTGTTGTGCAGTATCAGGGGTAGTTGGGAGTGTGGTGGAATTTGTTGATGGTTTGTTGTAAGATGTTTGTGTTTGTCTGATTGCTTGTGAAAGTCACCCCCCACATTGAGCCGCTGTGATGCAAGACCAATTTCAGAGAAATCAGATAATAAAGTATATGGTTTCACTTGCTGTGATATCATAAAAATCACTGACCACCAAAAAAGGTAGCCAGGTAAGGGCCCACAACATTTGTGCCCAGGGGCCCATAACTTGATGATCCGGGCCTGTAAAGAAGGGCTACAAATTATGCAGAGACACAGATGGACTACAATCTGTAATTGTATCATACAAAGTGCACATATATGATAAGTGGAGCTGATAAAATGGACAATGAGTGTAGAAACAAAGTGTACTTAATAATGTTAGTGCACATTTTATTCATATGGAAACAATAAATACATATGAATGAAGCCAATTTTTAAATGTGAAGCACCTCATGGACCTGGCTTGTAAGTCACTCACTTACTCACTCCTTCACTCATTCATTCATTCACTAACTCACTCACACTCATTGACTCACTCACTCAATCTCAGTCACTCAGTCACTCACTCACTCACCCACTCACTCATTCACTCACTCAATCACTCATTAATTCACACACTCACTCACTCACCCACTCATACTCATTCACTCACTCACTCACTCACTCAATCACACTCACTCACCCATTCATACTCATTCACTCACTCAATCACTCACTCATTAATTCACATACTCACTCACTCACTCACTCAATCACTCACCATCTTAGTCATTTACATACATTTGGCAGGCGAAAGTGTCTCCACAAAACGGCTACACAAAATTAGCACTCCAGTAGCCACTGATGCTTCATAAGAGCGGTGCTTTGCAGGAATAACACAATAAAACAAGAAATTAAGAAATAAAAATGAACACAGTCAACACTAGACCACAGACAATAGAATAAAGGTAAAAATAAAAATAAATAAAAAACATACAAGAACATTCTAGTTTGGAATCACAATTCAAAGGTTCACTGTTTTAAATAAAACATACGTGCATAAATGTATAAAATGATTATATTAAGATGCCGCTATTCTACATCCTGACGGATTTCAGCTAATTAGCAGGAAGCTGTGAAAAAAGAAGAAAGGTTAGACGTGTCCAGAATAAAGAGCAGATGCTATAATGACTGAGAAAACTGTATAACATTTAGAATGAAGAATGAAGTACCCAGAATGCCTCATTTTTCACCACTATAAAAAAAAGTGGTAATCAAATCTAGAGACAGATTACTTTATATATATATATATATATATATAATAACAGTATATTATTTATCATTCAAGAACTTTTTTCATGTTCCCGAAAAAACTTTGACTACTGACACTGTTTAAGTGATTACTGAATAAAGTAACAACAATTATTAACATGACAGTAGTTTATATAAATTTTATACTGGCATAAATAAGTATACATTTTTTGACAGGTAAGCATCAGAACACAGAACTACTAACTCTCAGCAGAGCAGAGAAAAAAGTGATGCATTGAAATGTGCACATTATTTCCACATGAATACAAAATAGTACATCACAGTTTTATCTTTCTGTTTACTCTGCATCTTATTCATGCATAAACAATGTACACATTTGAATCAATGCAATTCAATGCATTGCTTTATTCAGTGTAGAATGAGACTAAATTTTTGGGGACTGGACACACTGTCCACCACTCAGCACACACAGACACAGATGGCCCTCTGTGATCTGCTCACCTCACACACACATGGCAGGAAATGAAACTGATAGAAGTATCAAACGCCAGTCCAGCTTAATGACCTTTACTTACAACACAGAAAGCTGAGAGGACACAACGCCTGAGCTACAGTTACGGCCTCTTCTGTGTTTGATGTTTCACAGGGTGTGGTGCTGCAGGGAAAGGGCATGATAACCGGTCAGTGGTGAGGTCAGGATAAGAGCAGCACATTCACGAATACCAAGGCCATGGCGTACACAAGAACAGGCACATCAGCGGGTCATTTACAGTGCTCTGACATCCTCTAGTGGTAAAACAAGTAATTCCCATCTGCAGCGCTGGAATAAATCAGCTTAGCGGGCCCATGCAGGAAAAAAGCGGGTGACTAGATTTCATACTGTTGACAAATTATTGGTTTTAAATATACAATAATAAGTGACAGAGAGCTATACTGTAAGATATTAGCAGTGGTGATCAGTACAGGAGGGCCAGTACCTTACAGTATAGCATAGCTTCAGCTGTGCTACTGAATACATACCACACTTTCAGTACTGACGTTTATTATTTCACTACACTCTCAAAAATAAAGGTGCCAGAAAGGGTTCTTTGCACGATGCCACTGAAGAATCACTTTTGGTTCCCTAAAGAACCTTAGATGGATGGTTCTTTAGAAAAAAATGTTTATAAATGACACGTGAGTGTGAAGAACTTTAAACAACCTTGTGTAGGTTCTAGGAAGAACCCTTAAACTGGTATATTCGTTACATGAAGGTTGTCTAAACATGCAACCTTTACAATCTCTTTTTCAAACATGGTTCTTTAGGAAACAAAAAGAGGTTCTTCTATGGCGTTGTTCAAAAAATGCTTTGTGGCAGTTTTTTTTAGGTCTACTGTTCAAAAGTTTGGAATCACTTATCGTCTTAATTGTTATTTTCTTCAATAATAAGATATCATCACTGTCAGGACAAAACTATGTATCCCCAAAATGGTAACTTTCGCAGAAAATGATTTTTTCAATTTATTATTTATATTATGTTATTATAAATCATTTTGAAGCATTTCTGTTGGCCCAGTCATCATGAAATTCTCACACAATGTAAAGCTGGCATTTTCAAATCATATCGATAAATGAAACAAATACAGTACAGATGAAATAAGTACAGACTATAAACTACAGACAAGAAGATATTTTTGGCTGTTTTATTCTTGTTTTGCCTATAGACTTTTTTTTTTACCATTTTTCCAAATATGAGTCATTCTGAATGCTATTTTATTATAAATCATTCTCAATGTTATACAGCTTCCTCCATCATTATGGAGTCATCTCATTGTCGAAGTCAACTTCATGGTTCCTCCAGCACACAGTGCTACATTTAACACAGCACAGCAGCAGGCAACAGTACAAATAGAAAACAAATACAATAAAGATGATATTCTGTGAAGAGAACAGCTCCATTAAGTGGCAGCCACGGCTAGATTACAGGTGAATAAAGTGGAGTGAAATTTTAAAATGTGGTCAGGTAACTGGTACTCATAGACTGTGACACAGCTTGGAAAAACATCAGCTTCTAGGACAGACTGATACACTAAAATTCCAATATTATCCAGACACCTATTCTAATCAGCAAACTACTTTAAGGTGCACCCATTACTGACACAAGGTTTCAATTGTGCACACACATTTGTATAATCTTCGTAAAAAAGAACTTTACAAAATTGCATTATTATACAAATGCAACTTTATCCTATGCTTAGTTATGTGGTGCCACATCTTAGTGTGCATTCGTCCCCCCCTTTGCCACGCCATGTCTAAAATCCTGGACGCATTACAGGCAAACTCTCTATTAATACCCGTGATTTCAAAAGACACACTGGATGAGCAGGCATCTACAAACTTTTAGACATGTCTGTCTCATTGTCCTTCTGTAACATTTCTGATGTTGAGCAGAATCCATGATTCCTTTAGTGATGGGTTGGACTGGTGGTAAACAAACCAGCATGGACCATCATGGTTCACTGAAGCCTCACAATTTTGGGACAGACTATATAACGCTCTCCAAATTAACGAGCATCAACAGTGTTTTTGTGGAAATATTTGGGAATATATTTTTACTACTAGAACAGCAGTGGTCGTTTCCAATCCTGCGGAGCGGCATTATATTTTTTTATATATGTAATATTGAGATAGGTTGATTGAACATTGTGGAGGCCACAGTCCAAGCAGACCTGATTATTTCCAAAAATATTCAAGCAGTTAAAAGCGACTGTCCTTATAAGTGGGTAAAGCAATTGATTTTTTACGGATGAATATGAATTTTCACAAACAGATTTTCAATATTGTATAACCTGCATACAGTCATAAGCAAAAGCTTGAACTGTTCTGATCAAATAACGTTATATTGATTTTCTGAGTGAAACGAACATATCCACTGCAGAGAACAAACTTAAATATGACACTTTCTGCAAAAATTGCAAACAAGTTGTATTTATTCACTTATTTTAACATATAGAAAAAAAATTTAATGTAAAACATAAAATGTGTCATGTGTAGAGAACCAACTGAAAAGGGAAAAGGAGGAAAACTAAACTAACTATTCACTATGAAATTCTTAAAAATTATATTAATATTTCTAACAATGCAGTACGAACAGAGAGAGAGAGAGAGAGAAATACTACTCAAAACTTATTAATGACAGTTGAAACAACCCAAGAGTTTTATTTTCAATAATTTATCGGACGTTAAATCCTAAATTAATCAATGATTATCTCACTGTGACTTTAACAGCAAAATGTAATGATTTTGCATTATTTTTTATAACAAAAATCAGTAACATTTGGTCACATTTTATAACGCCTAAACTACCAATAATAGACTCTATTTTTATTCAACAGCAAAACACTACGAATAGTTTTAAAAAGATTAATGTGACAGACTTTCAAAAAGTTAGCATGCAGTTAAATTCCTCTACCTGTGTTTTAGATTCTATTCCAACAGGTTTTTAAAGAAGTATTTCACAGTCTTTGTCTAAGTGTGTTGGACACTGTAAATTGTTCTTTGAGAACAGGCACTTTTCCAGAAACTCAAAGCAGCATCTGTAAGACCATTATTGAAGAAACATAGCCTTGATTCCTCAGTTCTCAGCAATTACAGACCAATATCTAATCTAACCTTCCATTTTTAAGTAAAATAATTGAAAAAATAGGCCTCCTACAGCTTAACAATTTGTTAAATGAACACAATATGCTTTAAAAATTCCAGTCTGGCTTCAGAGCAAATTACATTAGTGAATGTTCTGAAAATAAATGCTGATGCGGGCGATGGTTTGGTGCTTATGCTTTTGGATTTAACTGCTGCACTTGATAATATAGACCACAGAATACTATTAAATCGGCTTGAGAACTTGTTTGGTGTTTCTGGAATTGTGTTAAACTGGTTCTCTGCATATTAAACTGAAAGACAGTATTTTGTAAGCATTGGTAAACATGTGGCAGATTAGCATGATATTCTCTGTGGTGTACCACAAGGCTCTGTACTTGGTCCACTACTATTTTCTTATATATGCAGCCACTTGGTCAGATTATTAGGAATCATGGCATCAGTTTTCATAGTTATTGACAATGTCCAGCATTGTTAGCTGGATGAATAGCAATTTTCTAAAATTTAATGAAGACAAGACAGAAATAATTATAAGTAGTAGTGAAGTAGTGAAGCAAAGAGTGAAGCAAAGAGGAAAAAGTTGCATGTAAGACTTGGGTATGTGGCTCTACAAAAACTGAAGTTAGGAATGTTGGTGTAACTCTAGACTCAGATTTAACTATTAACCACATATTAATAATATTACCAAAACTGCTTTTTATCATTTAAGGAATATAGCACGAGTTCGACCTTATCTCTGAATAACAAACTGATCCACGCTTTTGTTTTTTCTCAACTTGACTACTGTAATGCTTTGTTCATAGGACCTCAACAAACAAACTGAAGCTTACGCAAAATGCAGCAGTGAGAATACTAACACGGACTAGAAAACAAGACCATATTAGAACAGTTTTAGCATCACTCTACTGACTGCCTTTGTCTTTTATAATGGACTATAAAGTTTTACTACTAAATCTCTTAATGGTTTAGCACCTTCATTTCTCAGTGCCTGATAGACTACGTTCCAAATCATGTTTTAAGATCATCTAGTGTGAGCCTTCTCTGTATTCCACGTATGAGACTAAAAAGAGCAGAGAGGCAGCTTTCTGTTTTTGTGCACCAAAGATCTGTTTATTACCAAAAAACATCCGTCAAGCTCCTTCTGTCAATGTTTTTAAACAACAGTTAAACACATTTTGTTGACTTTATCAATTAACTAGTTTTTTTTTTATTATTGTTTCCCTTGTTTTTACTAGAATATTACTTTTACTTTCTTGTTAATTGTAATTTTGTTGTGTTTTTATTCATTTATTTATTCATACTTTTATCTTGAGCATTTTAATTTCATTTATGATTAACATGTCCCCTTTTTCTGCTATTGCTTTTATTTGTTGCATTTTTACTATTTGTTTATTTTTAATTATCTTTCTGGGTTTTTTTTTACTTTGTATTGTGAGACAATACAACAAAAGGTGCTACGTAAATAAAGATTATTATTACTTTAATCATTAGCTAACCTATTTTTGTAAGTGATAGTGATAAGTACAGTGGTTAAGATCACAAAAAGTCCTAATTACAATCGTTCATGTCTCTTTAAGGACGTGACATTAACTGCCAGTACTGGCAGGGGACCAGCTAAAAAATATACATTGTGATATGCGCATGAGAATTGTCTTAACTGAGAACGCAGTTCAACAAAGCTGAGTGTTCTCTAGTCCATGAAACTCCTGGACCCATCTGTAAAACAGAAAGACACAACAATTATAACTTAGAAAAATCAACAAAAATTTGTAAATTGCTGGAAATGGACTGTATGACTGAATGACTGTAAATACTAGTAAATACAAATAGTTGTAGCACAGAGCTTTTTTTGTTAAGACACAATGTGAAAATTGTGCAGAGATCAAAGATAACAAACATGTTTTGTACTGGCTGTTCTACTTTCACAAGAGCTGACACATATTTCAGGAGGGACATTATACAGAACACAGCTTTGAATGTAACCATTCAGTGAAGAGAACATTTAATGTATAGTGTCTGATGGATCATTATAAATGTATGAAACATGAACAGTGTGAATTATTCATTGGCTGCACAGCACATAGGACTGTGCAGTGTTCATGGGCATATATAAATATTAAAAACCTTCACTTACATCAGTCATCCAGGGACATGTAGCAACATCAACATTTAAGCAACGTGTAATTGAGACTTGTGATATGGTGCAAAGGAGCAATGTTAAATAATCACTATGAGAAAAATTCTCTTTTTAGAGAAAATTCTCTTTTTAATTGTCTGTGTCTACAGTTATCAGTTTCTATCTGTACAGCTTACAGATGTTCATTTCAAATGCAGTGGAAAGGGTTTCTTTTCATTCTGTTCTGTTACAGTGGAGAAAATCAGCCTGCAGAAATAATCATTTTCAATCACCGCGTTATTATGCCTTTATAAGAAGGACACAGGACACTAAAGCATGACCTTTTGTAGACTGCTTCCATCTAGTGGCGCTGTACTGACACTGCACACACTGGCCTGAATCTAAACCCTCCATCTGAACCTCATCCTGCATTACAGCTTTTATCCTGTTATGTAACAGCATTTTAAAATATCACATCATCACAAACCAGAAAGATAGATCTAGACTTAAAAACAGAACAAAATAATCATTTGCAGATCAAAAACTCCCCAGACTAGTTGTTTTCTCTTAGATTTGCATGACCATGCTGAGAGCATGTATATAACATATATATTTTGCAGTTTATCACAAACAAATCAAACAGAATAAAAACTTTAAATAATAAATTGGCCCACAGCAGTAAACCACTTTCACAGAGGCCGAGCGGTAACGTAGCCCTCTTGCATTTTGATGCAGCTTGTAAATAAATCATATATTTTATTGGGCAAGCTGGTGTCCAGTTTATCATTTCCAAATGCCTCTTTTCAGGCATAATCATGCAGTCAATTAGAGAAAATGGCATATTAATGTGTCTGCATAACCTCAGAAAGAAATATATCATTGCTATACAAACTGACCTTCTTCATTTATTTGTTCTAAATGGAATTTTCCCCGCGCTTAACTGCATTTGTGATTACAAAGTCATTGGTTTGCCCTGCTCCACCGGTAACTATTTTAAGATCTTAATACTCCAAAGTCAAGCTTAAAATAGTCTGCAGTAGCCTAGTTCAATAAGCCACTGTAAATCCCTAGTCTACAAATTGAATAGGAATCATGCAGTTCTGTTGTTGTAGCCCTGAGCTGTACAAACCTGCAGCTAAGTTGGCTTTGGTAATAATAATAAATAAAAAAAACACAGAAGCAGGAACATGTCTGGGACATGGCTATAGATTTGTCTTGTCTTGAAGGTACAGCTTAGAGGTAGCTGAAAGCCTGGTTGTGTTGTTACAGGTAAGGTTTGTGGGCCTACTGCAGCAGACCGCAGTCAATCATGTCTAACCTAATTCCTGTGATTCCCTGAGGTAAAAGCACAGAAAACTTGTGAGAATGGGCCAAGATCTAATTATCCCAGCATTTAGGCGAGTCTAGTTTAACTTATGTAAATGACTCAAACATCTATACGTTTAATCAACTGTAAGCACGAGGTAATGGGAGTTTGTT
>JAILXH010293198.1:49844-60413 GCA_023558415.1 Piaractus mesopotamicus | reverse complement strand
TGTGTGTGTGTGTGTGTGTGTGCATATGTATATAAACATACGTCTGTGTGTAAAAACGTGTGTATATGTATAAGCTATCGTAAAACAAGGCATCGTAACTATTTCACGTAATATCTCAGTGGAGATAAGTTAAACTGTTACCGTTAATAATATAAACAGTAATCTTACTGTGAGACACGTATGCTGGTGAGGTATATGCTCTTTATTAAGATGGTGAGGTATATGTATATTTGGTTGAAATCTTGGAATTTGTGTTATAGCATTTTCTTTTATTGTAGTACTCTTGTATTTGTTTTGTATATACTTTGGAGTTATTTTATGTTGGAGCGGGCCAACACAATGTTTTTAATACTGTTCACTTTTTTATTATTTAAAATGCACAGGAATCAATGTTCAGCCTTGTTCACCATGTTTGCCTTGCCTCTGTCTTCTGATTGGAGTTGGATTACAAGGCATGTGAGCGCTCTCCCCACCACAACCTTGTTTACCTCAGGCTAACCTCCTGACCCTTTGAAGAACTGCAGTCTGTTTTTCCTGTTTGTTGTATAAGCTGAAAGCACAGACGTGGGAGTAAGGAACACTCGATTTTTCTCAAAGTAAGAAAGAGAATGTATTGCTTTTTGGAGTGGAACAGACTGAATTGTCGATCAGGCATTCTGCTCATACTGTCACCTCTGGCTGGTTGGCTCTTGTTGGAATTCTAGGGTGCTGATAGTGTCTCTCTGTCTCTCCATACATCTTCCTCTTTCCCTGCTCTTTAGTTCCACACTTTTCTTGTTCGCCGCATCCTCCCGCCTGCATTTGCATGCCTCCGTGTCGGCGGCGCTCTTACTCGCAATAAATATGCGGTTAACAGCCTTCATGAAAAAACAATGAGGCAGCAGCCACAAGCATAAACAAATAACCCAGCTTCTGCATCATTAATGGACGTCAGGCCATACGCAGTTTGAGCTAGCGGCTAGCCCTGCTGCACATGGTCTCTGCGAAGATGGCAGTATAGCGGCGTCTGAAGTCTCCTCTTTTGCCACAGGAAGCAGGTTGCAGGCATTAGGGAGCCCTTATACAGCAGTGTGTGCATGCTTGGCAGCAGAGAGGGACCAACCCATGCCAGGTCTTTCTGGCCGACAGATGTAGTCTCAGCGGCACGACACATCCATACCCACTGCTAATGCACACTTGCATATTGCTGGTTCTGCTGTCACCTTGTGTCAAGCAGGAGAAGCTGGTTTACCTTCCAAGTTATCGGTCAACTTCTAGAGTGGTAATATAGGCTTTGTCTTTGTTATACTTTAGGGACACTAGTTTGGAAAGGTTCTTTGCATTCATGAGGTCGTCTGATCTCGTCTGATAGAAGCGAGATTTGAATTTCAATCCAAGCTGGGCGAACTCTGCATTAAAAGTAGGGAAAAAAGTTTCTTTGCCCCTCGACCCAAGTACTCTAAGTGCTTTAATGTTGCGTATCAGCCAATACAGCCACATAATTTATGCTAGATATGTGCCAATTAATCTATAGTGTGATTACTTTTACTACATTTTTAGTATGTGTGTAATGTGACATTCTGGACTGCTACATTTTGTTTGTTGCTATTCATTTTTAAAAAAAAACTTATGTCTAATATTGACTTATAATCAAATTTGATTTACCTTCTTGATGATTTAGCAGCCAGTTAATTAGGTATTTTGCAGTGAAATCACTTGATTTTTGGATGTGCATAGGCATATACAGCTTAAACTTGTATCTTTTGTGTTGGTGAACCATTTACACTAAATGGCCAAAAGTTTGTGGACACCTGACCATCACACCTTTTATGAGCTTGTTGGACATCTGGTTCCAAAACCATGGACATTAAGGTGGTGTTGGCTCCTTCCTACGAGGCTCTGACAGCATCGATTCTTCTGGCTTTCCACATTGTTTTGGAGTGAGTCTGTGGGAATTTGTGCCCATGCAGTCAAATAGGCTTTTGTGAGGTCAGGCACTGATGAGAAGAACTGACTCACAATTGACGTTCCAATTCATCCCAAAGGTTCATTGTGGTTGAGGTCAGTGATTTGTGCTGGCCGCTCAAGTTCCTCCACACCCAAAGCATGTCTTTATGGACCTCACTGTGTGCACAGTCCTGCTGGAACAGAAGAGGGCCTTTCCCAAACTGGAAAGAGCCTTCCCCAAATGGTTGCCTCAAAGTTGGAAGCATATAATTATCTAAAATGTCTTTGCATGCTGTTCTATTAACATTAACCTTCATTTGAACTAAGGCACCCAAATCCCTGAAATACAGCCCCAAACCATTATCCCTCCTCCACCAAACTTTACAGTTGGCACTCTGCATCCGGTAGATACTGTTTTCCTAACATCTGCCAAGCCCAGATTGGTCCATCAGACTGCCAGATAGTGAAGTGTGGTTCATCATTCTAGAGGACACATTTCCATTGTTCCAGAGTCCATTGGCGACGTGCTTTACATCACTCCAGCCGATGCTTGGCATTGTGCATATAATGTATGTGGATAATGGCTGTTTATGTCACCTCTACGACAGTGGTGTGAGTAGAGCGCAAAAAAAAACAAGGAAGCGGCTACACTGGATCACCTCCGATCGCAGTCCTTTGGCTCGGATCGGGACATTTCTATTTAAAAGTCATAGTTCAAAGCAGCACTTCATACAAAGTTGCTACCATTGCTAACAATGAAGGAAAGCTAGCAGGGGCAAAGAAGATCATGGTAACTGGTCTTTAACTTTATTTAGCTACAGTAGCATTTGGGTAAAGAATACCTTGGATGAGTCACTCCTCAGGTGCTGTTTAGTTTTCCACTTTTATTGACAGTTAAAAAGAGTTTTGCTGAATGCACTGTGCTCTGAAAATCTGCCCCTTACAGGCATTGACTGCACTGCAATTCACTGTCAAAGGCTTAAAATATTTCAGAACGTTTAGAAGTCCATGACTGATAAATGGAAGTCCCACCAGGTTCGATGCTTGTCCTACTTACCAAGTTGTTCGTGTCTTCTCTTACCTATTGCCACTTAATGATCCTCCTGGTTCTTTGATCGATCCACTCTTTCCAGTCATTGCTCAGTTCCTTCATTGTTCTGGGTGTGAAATCTCTGTCTCTATGCAGCTGCAGTTAAAGCTGAAATGCCTGTCAAAGTGCACTTTTCCTATTGATCTAGAACAAAACTGAGATTAAGCCTTTTTAATCCAAATGCAGTACTGATTCCTGTCATACACTCACCGAAAATGACTGACACAGTGTAAGAGTTTAAGGGCTTGAAGAGTTTAAAATCAAACTGTGAAGTTCAGTGATACGTTAGAATGTGCTGCAGTACAGAAAGAGCTTCAGTACCGTTTCCATGCTATTCCATGCACTCGTGGGGCATTGTCAGACCAAATCATAGAACATAATTATATGGGATATATAAATAAATGGTCAGATGTTAGCCATCCAAGTATGCATTACTACAAAGCTAACAGTCTAATGAACATTTAAATGCATTAGATTTTGATTGCGTGATTGTGAGCATGCAGCACAAGTCCAATTTTAACCTGTCTGGCAGCAGTGCTAACCAGATGAGTCAACTGGGGACACTTCAGCTTAGGTATTGACAGTTAGACAAAGCATCGGCTCTAAATGGTACTGTAACCAATATTGATAGCATGTGCTGTGCTGACGTAGTCTAACTTCCTCATATATATGTCTGCATGTAGTTTACGTGAATAGAATGAGCAATATTGTTTTCTGTCCTGATGTTTTGCCCTTGTAATTAAAGATGATTCTTAATGTGCTGCATAGTCAGTTAACACCTTTCATTCCTGTGCTGTTGTTTCATTAGAGCCGCACTGGGTGCCATGTAGTAGTTGTGGCAATAGTGATTGTGGCATGTGTAAACATTTGGACACCTTCCAATTGTAGCCTTAGAATTTAGTTCATTTGTTAGATCTTAATTGACTGGTTAGATAGGTCAATTAGGAATTGTCATTAGAAATTGTCAGCTGATGTCAGTTCCAGAGCATAATACATTCTCTGACTCTTCCAACCTTGTGCCAACACTCTACAACTATGGGCTTCTCTAAGCAGCTCTCTGAGGATCTAACTAATACCTATAAAGCAGGGAAAGATATCAAAATGATTCCTCCCAGCTGTTTTCAGTTTCCAGAATGCCATTAAGAGACGGCAGTTATGTCACAACAAGATCTGGAAGACCTTGGAAGTGTGGAAATCATGGCAAGATCAAGGATGAAGGAAAACCAAGAACATGCTTTTATGCTTTGAGGTTGTGTGGCAGCCAGTGGCACAAGACACATTGCACAGGTAAACGAAGGAATGGATTCCACCAAATATCAGCAAATTCTGCATCCAAATGTGACATGGACATCAGTCAAGAAACTGAAACTGAAAAGAGGCTAGACAATGATCCACAATGTGCCTCAAATTTGACCATGAATTACTTCAAGAAGTGCTTGCTGAAGCTTTTGGAAAGGCCCTTTTTGGAAAGGTCCTCTGACATCCTTCAAAATCTGTGGATAGATCTTAAATGTGCTGTGCATGCAAGATGGCCCAAACAATTTGCAGAACTAGAAGTAACTGCCTACAAAAAACATTTACAAGCTGTGATAACTGTCAAAAGGGGTGTCAATAAAAGCTGACTTAGGAAGGTGTCCAAACTTTTGCATATACTATAATTAGTGTAACTGCATTATTAGAAATATGATTTGAAAGCTAGGGTAGGTGTTTTGTCTTTGAGCATTTAGCATTGTGCAAAACGAGGAATAGTCCTTTTATTTTTATTTTGTTGAAAGAAACATTGCGTATAACATGAAATATTTAAGTGGCCACACTTTTTCTTTTCTCGATTAATCGATGCCGTAATGAACTAATTAATCGATTTTAAAAATTATCAGTAGTTGCGGCTCTAGTCTACATTCACTTTTCCATACAGGCTTTAATACTTCTCAGGTCAGCTCTACTTAAACATAGACAATTGAAACATTTAAGGGTTGTAAAAATACTGAAGGGGCATATAGTTTATTTTGTATGTTGCGTTAAAGACAGGCTGAATAATATTTGAGTAGCCATTTAGCTGCCTGCCATGTTGCTCAGCCTTAACCTAATAAACAGAATTTTTTACAACAACAATTTGTAACAACAAACAGTATTCTTACTTCATATACATGCAGTTTTTAACTACAAACACAAATACATTAGTGAGATCCTAATGGTGTGGGTTTCCTGTTTTTTCAGCGAGGCATACAAAAGCGAATTGGGTGCTTGCGGAGAATTTGCAGTCTGCTGAACACAGCTTTATAATGGCCTGTGGATGATTCATTGGGAAGTTTGAATCCATTTTTTAGAGTTGGTTGATGTGCTTCCTTACCTTTATGTATCCATTTGTGGCAGCAGCTCTTGATGGCCACTGTAGCTGCTTTTAATTCCACTGCACCCCGCTGAACGTAGGAAGGAAAGATTGGTAGGAAAAAAGAGAGAGAAAAGAATAATCCCATCCCTTCACTGATGACGGGATGCTTGGCTATAAAACTATGCCATGCTTTCTGAAAGATATGTGTCATTTGATGTTACAAGGTTGGAAAACACAGTTGCTTTCTTGTTGCAAAATGCCTATGACCTTTTAAAGTTCTTGCAACTATTTGCAATGGCTAAATGTTTATAGTTTTTTTTTTACCGTGTTTTCCACCACAGCAATGATAAATATTGTTTTTCACGACAGCATAGAGGAAATATCAAAAGTTTTGCACAGCTGGATAAATGGAGGCCATGAGGGTGACCACAAAACAGGCTTTTATTAGACACTAGCTCCAGTTGGCAACTGTTGTTGTGACAGCATTGTATTAGCCAACTAAACATTCATTGCCAGATACATTAGTATAAACACAAGAACATTGATTTTGATACTAATGTCAACAGTCAGTGCACTAAAAGCCAGTAAACACTCTCTCTCCCCTCTCTCACACACTCCTTCTCTCTCTCTGAATAGGTACTTTGATATGGTTAGTTTCTTTATAGATCAATAGCGAACTTGTCAATACTGCTCACAACATTTGTACAGCTGTAGAAGGAAAAGGAGAGCCAACTAAACAGTTTTAATGGTTAACTGTGGACTTAAGCCTTTTCTGTCTAATATTACTAATGGCTGCATCATAACTTGCTTCTAACTTGCCGCAGACTTGGAGCCTATTTAAAACACTACAGCCTTAAT
Organism: Piaractus mesopotamicus; assembly: GCA_023558415.1. Taxonomy (NCBI): domain Eukaryota; kingdom Metazoa; phylum Chordata; class Actinopteri; order Characiformes; family Serrasalmidae; genus Piaractus; species Piaractus mesopotamicus. The sequence continues at coordinate 54,207 of JAILXH010293198.1, read as the reverse complement.
GGATGTTTCCCTTTAGTGTTGTTACAAAACTAACATAATAAATGCTGCCATGTATTGTGATCTAATACTGTTGATATTAGGGATTTGACAATTATCTGTTTTATTGAATGTAAAATCCAAAGATAATCGCACTGTTACAAATTTTATTAACTGACCATTTCAAAAAAATGATGACTGACGCCTCTCAGCCGCCTCACAGTTGTCTCTAAACATTCCTTATTCTGTCAAGCAAAGAAAAAAACTGTCAGAACTCAAATCTGCAGTGAGAGTGGCTCTGGCAGTCTTTTCTTACATTTGTAGTTACTGCTCAGGCCAATAAAGGTTTTATCTTTAAATAATAGTTTTAGAGACATTACAGAGTACAGACAGTGTGCCATATATACAAAAAACATGTTACATTTAAAAAATTAAAGGTATCATTAAAGTTATCAAAAACACCTTGTGTAAAAGGTGACGAGTCCTCCGCTTAGCTTTAGTTCATCTGTTTTTATTAGACATGAAAATCTACCACTTAAACATTGAGTGGGGAACGATTCCCTTGATATGTTGAATGTAAACATAGTTTTCAGAATCTGTTTTTTTTGTTCGCTTTACATTGGCCAGCATTCTAGTTTTATCAGTTCACAAATATGTACAGTGCTGTGCAAAAGTTTTAGGCACCTGAGAAAATAATATTTAAAACACTATGTATGTGGGCAATAAGAGTTTATTTGCTTAGAAAAGCATTAACATTACAGTAATTACAAATAACATCAAAACAATTTTATGTATGTCAGTGTGTTTAACTATTTCCAAACCTCTCCTCATAGCAGGACTTTTTTGTAGCAATCATCCAACATTTGCTTTGGCTAATCAGTGTTTCATTATGTTAAATCAAGTGTACTGGTGAATTAATTTAAATGTGGAACCAAACTTTTGTTCCTTTAACAAGCTCACAAGTTTTCAACTACTTTTTGAAAATAAGAAATTCTTGTTACTTTTTTACTGTATTTATGTTTATTTGCTTCTATTGTAATGATATATCGTGTTTTACAAGCAATAACACACTTATTGCCAAGATGGACGTAGCAACAATAATTAATGGAGGTGGGACTTTATCTGGATTTTGTAAACGGTCAATTCCGATAACCATTTGCCAACTTGATAGTTTGTGAAAACCATGCTGGAGGAAGTTGATCGATCTTTGTTAGTTGCTCTTTTTGAGTCACAAAGAAATACGAGAGGTTCAATAAAAACTTTGTATTACCTACATTTTAGCCATTTAAATTTTAATCATACCACGATGATACTGATAACCATGATCATTTCTGTCAATGATATTATGGCAAGAAAATTTCATACCATTCTATCCCTAGTTGATATTGTGGGTGTATTATATTCTCTTAAAAATGAACTGAGATGCTGAGAAAAGTATGTAATTGCACTGATAAGAAATTGCATTAAATATTACATGAATAATGCTACAAAATAAACAGGAAGTTGACTCTGGTCAAGAGTGTTTACAATACAGGCCAAATAAAAGGGTGTTGGGGAGGATGGGAGCATGTCTGGCTCAAAGTAAGATCAGAAATCACGGCATGATTAAAAAAAAAAAAAAATCTTTCTCACCCCCGTTCTCTTGTCACTGGGGCCGCAGGCGACGGGCCTGACTGTTGCCATGGCGATGTAATAGTTTTTTTTTCCCTCCCCTCCCTTTTCTGTAATGTGATATGTCTTATCGGGTTCGGTTAGAAAAATTTCGCCTCTGCTATTTTATTTCATGCATCGTTAACCATTTTTGATACCCGCCCCCCCGTCTTTTGCACAAAAGGCTCATTCGGGTTTTCTACAAACATACCTCATACTTGCATCAAAGAAAGAGGGAGCAGATGTGTGCATGGATTTAATAAAGACCTTTGTTGTTCTTGTGCTGTTCTTTTCCTTCTCAAGACTTTAATCTGGTCCTTAATTTCCAGAAACTAAAAAATGCCCACAACTCAAATTCAAGAGCCTCAAATGTAGCAAATCTGCTCACTGTAGCTGGTATGATTGTCCTTCAAGACTGTGTACACTACAACAGCTACCACGCTGTCACCGTACCTTGACTTGATGTATGTTACATACCTTCAACTAGAGCAAGTAGTATTAGTGGGATTCTTTGCTATGTCCTTCAAAGGACCAGCCTGTGATGGACAGTTTAGTTTCAGGCCTGTCATGGCTAGAAAGAATGATTTAACACTATATTGCTGCCCCTGTTGGCCTCTGTGCCTCTGCAGCTGACCCTGAGAGACACCTGTTGAGGGCTGCCTCTATACTGGTAGGGTTTGTATCCAGGCAGAGTCTAGCCCCATAATATTTTTCTGGGTTAGAAGGGGCAGCACATAGCTTCTGCTGTCCTTCCAGCTCTTCTGTCAAAGGGGAAGCCTTGTGCCCAGAGCCACTGAGGCTAAACAGACACAGGATCAATACTGGCATTGATGGCCCCTGTCCGAAGCCAAACACCGCCCTGTAAGCCTAGCTGTAAAAGGGCTTAGCTCCTCAGTGGGCAGCCGGCTCTGCCCAATTAAGGCACAGTGGTGGGAATCGACCCTGGCAAAGGATGGAGCTACTGGAAGGCCAGATGTCGAGCCCATGAGTTCTATCCATAAAGGACTTTACCACCATCGATGGGCAGCCTTCTCTGTCCAATTAGTGCCCAGTAGTAGAAAAGCAGTATCTGCTGCGAGTCCTTTACCCCTGTCAATGGGTGGCGATTAAAACGGCCGTGGGGGAGAAGATTACATGGAGGCTGTTTATGGCTTCTCATGTGTGTCATTTAACAGGTATGGAGGCAAAGCTCTGTGTGCGAGTTTTATGTATGAATGTGAGTGAGTGGGAGGGTGCAGTCTGCCACACAGGGTGCTGTTGAGCTTGCCAAAGCTGACGCAAACTTGCTACATTTCTCTCAGCATCTGAAGGGGAGGAGTGCCTGACTGTAGTGTTGAATTCAATGGCTTTCTCCATTCCTCTTGTGGTGCCTTTATGTTTTTGCCTCTCTCACTTTCCCTCTCTTCCTATGCCATGTCTATGTCTCTCTTTCTCTTTCTTTCCCTCTCTATCTCACTCACATCTCTATGGCATGGGAGGTTGGCTGAGGCACCCTGGTAGAGTGTGGAATTGGTAGTGCCCTTAGGAGACCAGGGCAAGAGCTGGGCAGGGTCAGGCACAAGATTACTTTCTCCACTTGCGGTGCTCGTGGACAGAGGAAAGAGAGACTGTTATTATTCAGAGCATAACTGCTTACCTGACCTGAGTCAAATGCATATTTCAGGGATTTTTTTTTTGAGAAAGCCTGTTTCTGGGAACACATTACAGCTCTACAGCTCTCTGGATTTTGGACACTTCGGAACAGACACTGCATGTTCACTTGCATTCAGGGGCATGTCCTTATGGTTCAAGGGGATGAAAATGAGAAGTTTGAGCAGTTTGAGGGTAGAACAGAGGTGGTGGAACTGAAAGTAGAGCTGAGAGAGTTCTGTTCACTGTCCCAGAAGAACCTGGGAGCACTCGTCTTTACACATGGCCCTAATCCGTCAGCAAGGCGTCTGGAGAATTGTACAGGGTTTATGAGAAAAAGAAAGATCAGCGTGACTCTCTTTAATTCGGCCTAAATCCTGGTACTGCACGAGATGTAATGTGCCTTTCCCCGGTGTGACAGCAAGGGAGAGTGCTATCTGGAGGTGTACAGTACCTTTATCAGATGCCTAATTCTGCTTTTCAGAAGTGACAGGCTGTCACTCTTTCTTTTTGTATTATAAAGGTGGGAGGCCACGCTGTCATAAAGGCTTTTCCAAGAGCCTCTCAAGCTTCAAGACTCCTATACTGTGCCAGAGGTGTGAAGCAGAAAGCCAGTTCCATAATAGTTCCACAGCTCTTCTGTCTTGCTTTTGTGTGTGAGAATTCTACTAAAAATGGATCTCAGAATGCTTCATCTCAAGAGGTTTATTGATGAACAGTCTACAGATAATAGTACAGGGTATCTTATTTGGTCAGTGTATAACATACAACAAATTTTTATCTTGTTCTTGAGATTTTTTCACAATACAGTATGGGACAATTAGTTGCCAATCTATTTAGACAACAAATTCTCTGCAGCAAAGTAAAAAAAATCTCCTTGAAATGTAGCATCAGTCATAAAAGAAGCTGTAATTGCTTAGATTTAAAATATGTGCACAAAATATTATTTGTCAGCAGGATGTGCCTGGTTGAACCCGCACTTTGAATGAAGCGCCATAAATTAATCAAAACTGTTCTCTTTTATTAGACTGCTGAATGTTCTACAGAACCTGTGCTGCTGTGTATATTGGTGTCTTAGGTGTGGGGGGTATGGGGGCGTTTGCTGCAT
>JAILXH010293178.1:128953-141957 GCA_023558415.1 Piaractus mesopotamicus | reverse complement strand
TCTTACTCGTGGCCCCTCCCTCTCTAATCATGTCGAAAAACTCGGAAGTGCGCCCTCTCCTGGCGACAGCAGAGTAATGTCACTTTCCCTGCAGTAGAAATCGCCACCAGGGCTTTCGCTGAACGTGGAAGTGTGAGAATGGAGTATTATATCGAACATGTTGTATCGCTCTACCGAGGAAATGTTATATCGCGATAATTATCGTTATTGTTTTATCGCCCAGGCCTATTGTTGTGTCAAGTGTATTATACTTGGGTAAAGTTTTAAAAGGGCTAAAGTATTTATTGTTGACATTGGATCACTTGTGACCAAACTACCTTCACTGTCAGAATAAAAGGTACTGTGCAGGTACAATGTAAATATACCCTCACATGTACAGCAGTGGTTTTAAGGTCTAACTGTATATCTTTTAAGTTTTTCTCAGGCTAAAGGTAATTTTTTTGTACCTCTTTATATGCTGATGTTTTACAACCTCAATTCCAAAAAAGTTGGAATGCTGTGTAAAATGTAAATAAAAACAGAATGCAATGATTTGCAAATCTCAGACCCATATTTTATTTACCATAGATCATTTATTTAGAACACATCTGATGTTGAAAGTGAGACATTAAGTCATTTAGAGCTTGATTGCAGCAACGAATCTCAAAAAATCTTTGGAAAGAGGCAACAAAAGACTGGAAAAGTAAGTGGTACTAATAAAAAAAAAAAATTTGCAACTAACTCACGTGACTGGGTATAAAAAGAGAATTTTCGAGAGGCAGAGTCTCTTAGAAGCAAAGATGGGTAGAGGTTCACCAATCTCCGAAAAACTGTCTTAAAATTGTAGAACAATTTAAGAAAAATGTTCCTCAATGTAAAATTGCGAAGACTTCGGACATCCCACCATTTACAGTACATAATATCATCAAAAGATTCAGAGAATCTGGAGAAATCCCTGTATGTAAGGGACAAGGCCGATGGTCAATATTGGATGCTTGTGATCTTTGGGCCCTCAGGCGGCACTGCATTGAAAACAGGAATGATTCTGTACTGGAAATCACTGCATGGGCTCAGGAACACTTCCAGACATCACTGTCTATGAACACAGTTTTCCGTGTAATCCACAAGTGCCAGTTAAAGCTGTATCATGCCAAGAAGAAGCCTTATATAAACAGGATGCAGAAACGCCACCAACTTGTTTGGGCCCAAGCTCATTTAAAATGGACTGAGGGGAAGTGGAAAAGTGTCTTGTGGTCCAATTAATCAAAATTTGAAATTCTTTTTGGAAATAATGGACACTACATCCTCCAGACTAAGGACCTCCCAGCTTGTTAGCACACAGTTCAAAAGCCAGCATCCATGATGGTATGGGGGAGCACTAGTGCACATGGCATGGCTGTCTAGCACATATGTGAAGGCATCATTAATGCTGAATTACATAGGTTTTGACAACATATGCTGCCATCCAGACGGTGTCTTTTTCAGGGAAGGCCTTGCATATTACAGCAAGACAATGCTACACCACATACTGCATCCATCACCACAGCATGACTTCCGGGTGTCCGGGTGCTGAACTGGCCTGCCTGCAGGCCAGACCTTTCACCAATAGAAAACATTTGGCATGAAAACTCCAGCGGTTGGTCTCCTCACCTCCCAGATGTTTACACAATACTTTTGTTAAAAAGAAGAGGGAATGCTACACATGGATTATGGTACATTATGTTTGCTAAATAAAGGTACTGAAAACAAACCCCAGTGACAGTTCAGAACCTTCTGTCCTGAGAGTGTTCAGTACATGTAACTGTTGTACTATGTGATTTCTTTCATGTTCTGTGTTAGTAGTGGACAATATACCAGTTCATCAGGTATACGAGTTAAAATTCCTTTTAAGGTATTAGTTTTATCACCATTATACCTGTATGCAAACAAATGCAGATAATGGGATGTACAATCAGTGGAAAACATGCTGATTTCCACACCTCTTGTGTATTGATTTGCAGCCTGAGGTAAATTAGTCCTGTTTATTGTCAAAGGAGCAACATCAGATTGTAAGTTATTGTAAGTTGAGTTAAGGCAGAATAGAGAGTGGAAGGAAAGGCCAGTTTCTACGGGTTAGCTGTTAGCCCTTAGCCTAGCATGGAGACTAGCCGGCTTTCCATGTGCATCGCCTATGGTGCTCCTCGCTGAGCCGGCTGGTTTAGGTGATGCCGCTTTCTTGGCCTACATGCCATGCATGCGTCTGACGGTTGTGGGTTAACGCTCGAGTGTAAGAGACGCACATATGAGACAAATGACATTTGCATGTAAAACAACATTTGGCACCGTTTTCTGTTTTTACTATTCAACCAAAGACTATTTTAGAATTACTTCAGGTGTTAAATATAGTTCTCATTAAAGGTGAAGCGATGTCCAAAATAATATGCCATTCTTAGTCTACAAAAAAGGTTTACTTAAGCATACAAAATGGTTTTATTTAAAAAAAAAAAATACATACATACATGCATAAATACACTGTACTGTGATATATACTGAAACCATCAGTAATTTTAATTATATGGTGATGGATTGTATGGGAAAAAAATTCTATTACTATACTGTACCTACTGCAGTTGAAATTGTTGCAAGGTTGGACTGATAATAAATCACCAAAAAGGCTGTTCCTATTATAGATGCGCTCATCCTTCCTTCTTAAACGTGGCCAAAACTTGTTAACAAATAATAATAAAATGACTGGGTATGAAATTTTGTCCGACGTAAACGAAGGATTTTGAAAAACACTGCACTCATTTCACTGTTTCTTCAAAAAAAGTGTAATATTTTTGATGACCAGCGTACTGAATGCTATTCTTTGATTGTAATGGATGTTCATAAATGTTCATGCATTGCGGTTTTAGACAAACATTGGCACTCTGCTCTTTAGCTGGTTCACAGGCCACAGACATTGTACCCAGCCCCTAAGATTACAGGTTGTAGTAGTGATGTGCAAATTAGTAGTTTGTGCCTTTAGTTGTGCTGAATACAAAGCAGACTGACTGATAACAAAGCTCAGCGAATGCTTAAGAGGAAATTCAAAAGCTTTCTAACTGTGCACAATTGTTCTAGATCTGACAATACAAAAATTGAGCTAGAAATCCGTCAATAATCTATTTTTGTGTAGGTATTACATTTTGATTTAAATGCTTAAGAGAATTTACTCTAGTTTAATATTTGGCACCTATTTTTAGTTTGTGTATTATGACCTTCAGTGAAGTAATATTTGATCACAGGACTTTGGATTGAAGCCCTGCATGTTTACTAGAAAAAATGTTCAGTGCATTTAAATTTTAAGGAAAAGCCTCATTACACTGATGGTGGTTTTACTTTGAAGTTTATTTTTTTTTTTTTTAAGACGGATTTTCTTTTATGAGAATATCTGAACACCAGAATGAAAGTGCAAACAATATGCGCACATACTTCTGAGCAGCTTCTACGTGGGAAAATGCTACAGCTGAACAAGAATACATTAGTTATATTGTTTTTTGAGGATACTTTGATTTAATTTTATAATTTTATATTTAATTTATTGACTTTATAACAACGAATATACAAAAATTAATTACATACAATATATTTTACTTTCAGCTTATATATCGGTAGTCATGGAATTACATTAATTAGATTGTAATGGTAGATGGCCAATGGCTATGGAGGGATTTTCGTACTAGGAAAACCAGATATTCTATTGTTTCCACTGCAGCATTGAAGGAAAATGTTCTTAATATTGTAACAATTTATACTGCGATTTAACAGAACAGTTTAAATAATTAAATAATGTATAAACAACAAGGTGTTCTGACATAGCTAAGCATCTTGCAAAAAGCAGCTGGTTAGATTAAGGACATTATCCAAATGCTGTATTAGAATGAAAAATGTATTCAGAAGAATAAGGAGACATTTAAATCAGTCTGTCTCAAATTTTGGTGATGTGAAAACATCTAGACTGAAAAATCTAGCCTGTTATGAGCTAAAGTAATCTTCTAGAATAAACAGTATAGAACTTACAAAGTTCTGACCAAATCTTATATTTGGTGTTTGTGCCTCAGATTCTGAAACACTGGTCCCTCTGAAATATGTAACTGTGTAATAATTTGAGGAATTTGTAGATTTGGTCAGTATTAAGATTAATGAACTTTATTACTTTATTGCAAGTTAATTATGATGAATTGATCATGCACAATACTATATCTTTTTTGTTATAAAATATTATAACGATAACTAGACTTCATCCAAATGTCTTTAGGTTTTGTTTGAAACACTGATTCTATAGTGCAGTTCTATGTATGGCTGCTGTCCTGTAAACATGAAGGGAACCAGCTCCCTGTAGTGAAATGTATCTCTAAGGCAGAGAAGACAGAAGCTCAGGCATCCAGTCTGTCTCCTGGTCTCAATCCTCCAGTACATTTTCCCCCTTTCCATCTGTCAGCTCATTGACAGTCCAGTCACATTGGAAACAATCCTCAGGCAATAATTGCAACAAACAAAAATACCTGTTTATCTGGAAGTAACAGCAATCTCTGTGAATAAGCTTCAGCTGGGCAGAACAAGAAAGGGAGAAAGACGAGGAACAAAAGCTTGAGATTCATACAAAGAATTAAATCAATTTGAACAACACACACTCCATCACGTTATCCTGCACCTTCACTTTTAAAATTTTTAAGCTAAGGTGAGATTCTGTGGTTTTGGGCTGTGCCTCTTTGATGATCGTAGGTCAAATTGCTGATTCTGATAATGGTACGGTGACTGGACCTCCTACAGCCTTCATTGGGCCCTTCATATAGATGCTGACATATATATATATATATATATAGATGCATTTTATATATATAATATATATTATAATATATAATATATATATGTTATGTTCAGCTTAGTTCGACGTACTCAACTTAAGCCTAAGATGAGTGGAAGAGGGAAAACCGGTGATGGGGCTAGAGCTAAGGCCAAGACTCGCTTCTCCCGCGTCGGGCTGCAGTTCCCTGTGGGACGTGTACATAGGCTTCTGGGCAAAGGTAACTATGGCGAGCGTGTTGGCGCCGACACACCCGTCTGGGGCAGTCATGGACTGGAGGTTGGGGAACCAGCCCTGTGACCGGAACGTCGCTGGTTTGATCCCCTGAGCCGACAGTATGTGATTGAAGTGCCTTTGAGTAAGGCACCTAACCCCCAACCGCTCCCGGGGTGCCGTGGATAGGGCTGCCCAACGCTCTTGGCAAGTGTGCTCACTGCCCCCTAGTGTGTGTGTTCGCTAGTGTGTATGTGGAGTTTCACTGCTCGGATGGGTAAAATGCGGAGGTGAAATTTCCCTGTTGTGGGACTAATATGGGGTTACTTCATCACTTAATCATCATAGCTTGCAAACTATTGTTCATTATGCATAATTCAGAACTCTAAAATGAACAAGATTATTTCATTCAGATAGTAAATCAAAATATGTATTTTATCAGAATTTGTAAGTAACCTAGCAAGGGTTCTTAGAAATCTGCGTGCAACCTTATTTGACCAGTGGAGTGTCAGTCCGCTAGATATAGCGGTTTTATGGTTCAAACAGGTAGCCTTATGTAAACATTTGGCTAACCCAATATGGGAAAGAAATATATGTAAAATGTATTTATGAAATACAATGAAAATGTATGAAAATTACCAAAAAAATCAAAAATTACGTTTTACTTAATATACTTTAGTGTTTGTAATACATTTTGAAATTTAAAAATATATATGTATCTCACATTTAAAGAAATACTTGCACATATATTTGTTTTTTTTTTGTATAGAACGTGCAGAGTGGCAAGCCTTAAGAGCAGGGCATAACATTGCCTATTGCGTGGTGCTCCTGCTTCTTGCCGGATCATTTCACATTTTGGTAACTAAAAATGTAGAGCCTGTGGCCCAAGTGGCCAGAGATTCACAAATATCCACCACTGATATTAAGCCTGGGCAATATCTAAAAAAAAAATACAATGTGGAATATTTCCTTGTTAAACACATGTTCCTCTGCAGCTTAGATGTACATTCTATGCTGTCTGACCCCTGTTTTTTGTTACTGAAGAATGTTTGTTAAATGTAAATAAAATGTATAAAAATAAACACGCTTATTCTTTATCTGCCTACCACTGCTTAATTAACTGGTCTGAGACACAACAATAGCCAGTAAACAAGCAAATTACGTTGGATTTTCTTTAATTTTTTATGTATGTATTTATTTATTTATTTATTTTTGTGCACTGGGGGACATAAAATCCTAGTTGCTACTTGTTACAACACAGCAGTAGTCCTTTTATGAGAAATGAGCATCTGAAGCAGACAGATGAAAAGTTAATAAAAGTCAAAATAAAAACATTAGTTCCAATATTTTATTCTCGATGGTTGTAACCAGTCTAGTACACCATTTCTGAGGTTCAAAATCTTCTTCAAAGGTGATAGTTCTATGTTTTTAATGTTATGTCTTTCAGTTCAGCTCTTTCTGTTGATATTTGGCATCAACGCAAATCTTAAGGGCTTTGGCCAGTGTTATGGCTTCTTCTAAGTTAAACTGGACCACCTCTGTGGCTCAAAAGAACCCACTGATCAGACTGGGTGGTCTGGCTTTTACCAGATTCGGTATGATCTACTGTAGAGATCAGAAGCAGTGAGATTATTGGGATGAAACCTCAGTCCTTGGTGGCTGTTTTTTTTTTGTTTGTTTGTTTGTTTGTTTGTTTTTGTCTTTCCTTTTAATGCATTGTCTGTGGACAATATTATATACAAGCAGTGTTCAAGAAGTGGAATAACCTAAGCAGTCTTAAGATGAGAAGCAAAGTAACATTTTGTGACATTTCTTTCCTTCGGTGGGAGTTCACAGACCCCATTTGGCAGTGCCAGGGGGCTTGTTGGGTCCATTAGAACCACTTACATTCTTGTCGGTGAAGGAGTCACTAGCTTGTCACCAGCAGCACTGTGAATTGCTGATCTGCTCAGGGCCACAAAATGAAGCATGTTGAGCAACACGCACCTATCACTCCCTGTGGAATCATGAAAAAACAGCTCTCAACAAGGCTGCATTATCTTGGCCTTGTATGTCTTTGTCCGTATCCATGGAGAAACTATTTGAAGTCCTGAAATATAAAAGCATTTAAATTTTGATTAACTCACTGAAAACCAAAAATTTCCAGCCACATTTAAAAGCTGAAGTGACAGCATTATAAAGATCTGATTGTTTTTTGCCATTTTCATACTTTTTATGTTAAGCCGACATTCAGTACAGATTTCAGTGCAACATGTCATCTTGTCAAAGAAAAAACATAATACACAGTAGTTCATTTTCTAAATTACCAGATTTTCCAAGCTCAACTGTTCCAAGCTTGGTTGCAGTAAGACTCTCATCTTTTGTCAGGTGTTTCCCCTTAGGACAGCAAAATATATTCAGCATGATTTTTCTTGGCCTAAACAATACTGAAACTGCAGAAGATTACAAGGTGTCAATGAGCCCTCTAATGAATCACTACATGTTTCATTGTGTGCTGTGAGCATCCTGACCAAAAGCTCAGATGAGTTTCTGTGGGTGTTTGTATAAACCAAGACAGTCACATAATCTAGCAAACACAAATAATTTGGCCAAAGATAATCTTTAAGTGACCAGTCTTGAGCATGTCACATCAAAGGTTCGGTAATATGATTTTTAACAGTAGCAGCTAATTCATTTAGGCAAATTAAGCAGATCAAAACTAATTTGTTTCAGAATTGTAACTCATTCATAATGTTTTTGATCTTAAGCATGAATTATAGAGTATGGAGTTTATGGAGTTTTGTGCCAAAAGTTTATAATAAAATAATAAAATCCCTAAGCAAAATATTAAGTATCAATGTCCAAAATATGTTGCAAATACAAATAATGAGAGTTAAATCAAACTTAATTTTTCAAAAGGATTACTACTCATTTTCAGTCATTCTGATGTAAATGTATTACTAGTTTTGCCAGTTTTTGCTTTAATTTTTTTTCTATTTGCTAATTTGTTTCTATTTGCTTCCGAAATCTTCCTTTTGCTTCTGACTTTTGGCACTTCTTAACAGGGGGTGGGTCTTAGAAGAGGGTGTTGACCTGTACTTTCTATTGGTCAACTGATTTGGAGTGTCAGGTCCTCTCAACACGCAGCCACTCGATGTGAACCGTCACCGGCATGGCAAAATGTGCTGTACTGAGTGCTGTGTTTTTACTGGTGTATCCGACATTCAGAGCAATATTTATCGTATCCCCTTTTAAATGATTAATGTTACATAGGTTTATGGGTCCTGTGTTGACCTGGGTAAAACAATATAACTTAATGGAAGTGTTGAAAAAGAAACGGAGTTGTTTGTGAATGAATGAAGCTGCACCACCTTTTGATTTTGTAGATGCTAGTGCTAACTAGTGTCCTCTTGGGCTAACTAGGCTAGTGGTGCTGATAATGGGGCAAAATTGCTTCAATAATTTGGATTTGGAGCAGCAGCATTCTGTAAACTAGCATGCTGAGATCAGTGACTGACACAGGCATTTTATGGGTAGAAACAACAAAAGACTGACAGAACAGTCTTCAAAACCCCCAGAACCTACGGCTAACCCTGGCAAGTTGACTCAATTCCTTTTGTAGTGATTAAACATTACTATCAGCTCACAGCAGCAGTAAGTCGTAGCTGGCAGTAATCAGAGGTATTTTCAACTGTTCACTATGTTTAGGTCAGTGCTGCATTATTTCCCTCGACCCCACAGCACCGCAGATTCAACGATTTCCTGACCCAGCACATCTGATTCAGCTAGTGAGGGCTCGATAATCAGGTGATAAGCTGGATCAGGTGTTTTAATGTAAGGAATAGTAATTAGAATAGTATTAATAAACCCTGATTTAATCAGCTGCAAAGCTCACCTAGTTAGCTCTTTAGCGCACACTGCTACACTAGGTAGCGCTAGTTTAACTAATGTACTTCAATTTCCAATTTTACACAGGGACACAGGACCCTGAGCCTGTGTTACATTAACAAATATGACCAACATTGTTCATAAGGTCGGACATGTCAACGCAGTCCTCTCTGGCAGTACTACACTGAGTGTCTGTTCAAAGCAGATCATGGCTCAATGAGTGAGCGTGGCTATGTACACAAGACCTGTCACTCCAAATCAACTGACCAAATTAGTTCTCTCTAATTCTCTCTCTTCTTTTACCAAAACAACGATTATCGCCTTTTACACATCGCCATTGGGTTACTTCATCGCCGATATCCGATTCTATCGCCCAGGCCTATTGTTTATAAAACGTGTCCCTTCTCCTTTGCATAATTTTGCACCAACCAGTTCTAGTGATAGCTGTAGCATCTGCTCATCTGAAGGATATGAATACCTGCTGTGTTGATGCCCAGAGGCTGAAAGATTTACTTGGTTTTAATAATGATTGTATTCTTTCCACAATTCTTTTTGCTTTAAACTGGCCTTAAACTGGCTTACCTTCATGATTCTTCATTGTCATGAGTGAAAGCACTGAACATTTTGTAAATCCTATATTTTTTTAACAATATTAGTTTTGAATAATGTGGTATAATATTAAAATGTTTTTTTAAATGTGCTACCTGACTTTAGTGTATTACACTGTTTGCATATTTTGTCCTCACTGTAGTGCTTAATGTTCAAACATGAGCACCACTGTTTTACAACATAGTTTTATATGCAAGTGGTATCGTAATTGCAGTATTTAACAAGTTACTTGCAAATTTCATCCATAGTGTGCATCCCAATTACCAATTAATTCAGAACAAAAGTCTAAGTGCTAACAACCACTCTTATTGCTTTCTTTGCTTGCTTATGTTACATTTCCTTGCATTCATGCTCAACCCAAAGTGCTTCTATGACTCTACAGAGAACACTGAATGCTCTGAAAGTGAAAGTGTATGGTGGAAACCTGCCTGTAAAGAATACCTGAGTGTCTCGGAGTGTTTCAGGCTGTCAGGTCCTAAAGTCTAGGTCTGCAGGTTTGACACAGATCGATTGTGCTGTCCTGCCAGTCTGTCCTGCAGCCAGATGGCCGACGGGCTTCAGCCCGAGGACATCCATCAGTGTCTTTCAGTCAGATGCTCCGTCCGTGGTGGGCTGAGCCCTGATCTGAACAGGGGCTTCCCCTGCAGCCAGTGCAGCCCTCAGGGCCAAGGACCAAGTCTAGATTGAAGATGTAGAGTAGACATCACACTGCCATCTGAATCTCTAGAGCTTTCTTCCACCTGCTCGGTTTCACTGTAGTGTAGTATCATATATTTTAGCAGTTTCAGCTCAGTTGATGCTGAAATGCTGACCGATGCCAGTACTATAATGGTCAGTCAGTGGTAAAGCTGCTGAGATGTAGCTCTGCTTGCTCCCTTATAGATTTGTGATTTTACAGTGATTTTATTAGCTCTATATACTACACACTAGTTAGCTATAACATGTAATAACAGCTGTAACATATAACACATAAGCTTGTGTTTTATAAAGTTTATACGAATATAAAGCAAGCTGTGGTAGAAAACAGAGATGACTACACTGGCCGCTCAGCAGGGAGAACTGAAAAAAGAAGAGGGAGAGAAAATGTCTTATTGTTATGCATCATTTGCCTCAAGAGTTAGTCAGCACGCCCCTTAATTTGCATCTCTCTGTTTTCATGAAAAGACTTTTGCATGGATGTACAAAGAATGAGTCGCATTTCTGCAATCACAACATTGTATACGAATCAGACTCCATGGCAGCAGGGTTATAAGAGTTAAGTGAAGCTTACGTGAAAACGTAAAGGAAAAATACATTTTTATTAACAGAAATGTAAATGTAAACAAAAAAAGTGAAAAATGCAAATATTAGTGGTGAAAAATAACTGAAAATGGTGAGAAATATTCTTTATTGGAATGTATAAGCAATCTAACCCAGCTGGGTGTTCAGGAAAATGTATGAAATAAACGTCTGAATTCTTCTAGTTTCTCAGAATAACAATGAGGATAAATTACTGTGTAGGGATTATTATAAATAACATGGGGGATTATTTCCTCCAAGTCTACCAGTGAGCTGGGATGTACTGGGGAGATTCATTTGGCATCAGAAACAGACAGTTAGCCTCGCAGTAGGCTGCTGCAAAGCTCTTGTAATGTTCTCGCTTCCCACTGCTTCCATAAAGTGGCAATTTGGCAAATGGTGCAGATGTTTCACTTTTATTGTCATAGTCATTATTATTTTATTTATTTGCATTACTGTCTATTTTGGTGAGTAAATGGCATTTGGAAAATAACAGTCTTTCTAAAAATGCCTTTAAATACTGCTATTACTGCATCACAGCAGCTGTATAGCTAGAAGGCCCTTTTCCACATTGTTAAGTTTGATCCTAAAACTTTCAGAAAACATGAATTTGGCTTGTTCTGTAATGGCGTGAAATAGTGGAAGATTTGATGTCCATCATGGTGGTCAGTGAACTTCATTTTGAGAGTGGACTGGACCCCAGCTGAAAGGTGTTGGCATTTGCTTTGCGCCTGCCTCTTGCTTTATGCTAACACACAACTCCTGACAGACACTGGACGTAGAGAGCATAAACTGTTTTCCCAACATGGCCACTGTGAGTTAAATATGTGGGATGGTGTTGCAGAGTATCTCTTAGAGGTGCAAGCTGATGTGAAACAAACATGACTGTCAAATGCTTCACTGTCAAAGTGCAGCAAGGCCAAGAGACAGTTAATGTAGCAGCAACTCACACAAGGACAGATGAGAAAAAGAGAGAGAGAAGAGAAACTATGTGTTATGACATTGCAAGAGTACATTGCAGTGAGTCAAAGTGACCTCTGGGAGGGTCAGTGGTTTCAGAGATCATATTAGACCCTGCTGAGGAAAGATTTTTTCTTCTTTCTTCAAGTGATAAGCCAAGAAGTAGATGATTTAATTAAAGCTTTTGGCCACTGTGTTTGTTTTATAAAAACATCTTCCTAGCACTGTTATAAGTGAAGTTAAATAATTTGATTTAATAGTCTAACAGTACAATACCATGCAATAGTCAGAGACCACCCTTCATTTATTTAATTTCCAGTCAAAATAACCAGTAAGCACAAGTTATTCATTTTTCAGCATCAGGGGGAAAAAACAGAAGTTTCCAAAACAGGAGTTCAAAAACGATTGAGAGATAAAGAAAATGAAACTCCTAACAACCGTGCATTACCTGGTAGACCATCAAACCTATCACGATCAGATAAACAGCACTTAAAGCATTCATCTCTGAGCGAGATGAGAAAATCAAGCTGCACTCTTACTTCAGATCTGAAAAAATCCACAGATGTTTCTGTCCATCCTTCTACTGTGAGAAGACAACTCAATGCTGTGAGACTGAAAAGATGTGTAGCTGTCAAAGAAAATAACAAAGAGGAAAATTTACAAATTAAGCAAAAAAAAAGCAGCTGGTGTTCTTAGTAGTCCAGACCTCAACATCACTGAATGTGTTTGGCATTATGTTGTTTGTGAAAGGCAGAAAATGTTGATCCTGTCCAGTAGACCTAAAATTCCACATCAGTTATGCAAAAATGAATAAAGGAATGAATGTAAGAGCAGCTGTGTTAGTAGTTTAGCTTCAGTTAAAAAAAGATCAGCTGAACAAGTTATCTTATGGTTAACAGAAGCTGGGCCTTTAAAGGGAATTTCTACAATTTTTTTTTTTTTTTTCAGAATTTTATGAATATTCAATGAATGAGGTGCAAACTTTATTTTATGATTATGAAGTTGAGTACAGATTAACCTTTTAACATCGGTGTATTTTGAGCAAATAAGTCAAAATGCCAGACAAGCTTTCCAGTTTCTTTAGCAAAAGGATTTTTAACTATTTTAAGTCACACTGTACACTGTAGCACCCCCTGAAGGCCAATATAGGTCAAGATTTGACTCCCACATCTGAATCTCAGTTTACAAAACTGGTTTAAATTTTGAAATGATGAGACAAAGAATTAAAGTTTGTCATTTAATTCAGAATTGACAAGGCCACAATGATTAA
>JAILXH010293178.1:75071-87741 GCA_023558415.1 Piaractus mesopotamicus | reverse complement strand
AAAAAAAAAAAAAAAAAAAAGTGGATGTGAGGACCCCGAGGACTCCTGTGCTCTCGAGGCCTTGGAGCCTATGTAGCTTATACGGTTAAGTCAGCCTTGCAGGCAATTGTTGGCGGGCAGTTTGCATTGCTTTCTATGGGGTGCTTTTGACACTTTTTGCAACCTTACCTCTATTGTTTTAAAAGCAGTAGAATAAACTTGGCCACTAGGTTGCAAAAGGTCTATACATTACATGTTTCTACAAAAAAAAAGAAAAACAAAAACAGAAACACATGCATCGATTCCTCAGCTGGTAAAACCTCAAACTGCTCCTCACTTCTCATTTCACTTCAACATTTTTGACTTTTTTTTCTTCTTCTTCTTCCAACTAACCACACACACACACACACACACACACACCACATGCACCACAAACCACAGACTCCCATGGAAGGGAGATTCTGTTGAGCCCTTTATTGCACCATCCGTCTTGGTGCCTTGTGGGGTAATAACTAAAGAGGTGCCATGATGTCAGACACCAAAGACATTGTGCAAACAGGATACGCTGACCACTGTGGGCAGCAAAGATAGAGTAGATATTGCCAAGCAAGAAGCATTCTTCCTAAGAGCAGAACAACCTTTTGTTTGTTAACAGATCCCCCACTCAACTTTAGTAGCATACTAACATGAGGTATTCTTCCACATCATCTTACAGTGGTTCCATTTCCTCACACCACTAACTGTCATTTAGATGGTAATCAGCACCCCCACACATTTCTTTACCTGTCCAGAAGGCCCGGTCTAAAACAATAATATATGTTTAGCGTCATCAGATTGAACATGATGGTGTTTGCGCTTTAACTGACCCCTGCCAAGTGGTCAAAGAGACTTCTCTGCACGAAATGTGCCAGACTGATGAGATAAAACATGAAGGGTATCAGCTGTTTCTTCAGTGAAGTCAGCTTTTTTTCCTTTATATTAAAGTATTAAAAACTTTACCATCTTTACCAATTTTTTTTTATTGTTCTTACACTGCATAGGTGGTATTTCAGTGACAGTAGATGTTTTTATTTTTCTGTTTGAAACATACTGCAAATTATTGAATGTGCAATGATGTGCAATAATTGAAGGTTAAGTGGTTGAAGGTTATTGGTTAATTGAAGGACTTCAAAATTAAGCATAATCAACGCCTAGTTAGTTCTGGGCATGGCAAAGGCATGGTCATTAAGAATGTTAAAAGAAGCCTAAGAATGGTGTTACAGTACTTAACATGTGGACAAATATCTACAGCTCAAGGTTCAACAACTCAGCATTATTACTTTATCTGTCATTTTAAAGGATGGTCGTGAAATCACTTGGCAACGGATTTAAAATTTTTCTGCAAATCAAGCATACCCATCAATAATCCACTGACACTCAAGATCACAGAAAATCAGTGAGAAACTCTTGTTAAGCTGAAACTGTAGGTGAGGGGTTTCAGACTGAGTTCCTTCGAGGGCAGAGCTGTGCAGAGTTTTGCGGTCTCCTTAAATATACCTGACTCAACTCATCAGCTAATTAAAACAATTTCTTAAGTTTAATTCAGAGTGTTAGAAGAGAGAAGATGTTAATCTCCTCAGAGCTGTGGCCTAGAATGAATCCAGTTTGGCGCTTCTGCTGTAGGCTGTCACAAACAGCTGTGAGCACTATATATGGCTGTACAAATGGCCATCTGTAATCTCAATGTAAGTTTACATCGTTCATGCATTTTCTAATAGAAACAAGATCAAGCACATGCACAAAATACAAAAACTGCTTTAAGTCCAGATGTTTGTAACTATCTGGCAACTTCCTAGATATATTAGGTAGGCAGTCATCAATATAGCATCACCTATATAGCATGGAAGGCATTGAGGCAAAAAGCAAGGGACTGTTTCCTAAAATCATTTAAGGGGGTGTCTTCTACGTATGTCTGTTGCGGTGCTTAGCTGACTGAACTACCAGAAAATATGAAATCCTACAGTGTTATTTACTTACAATACACTTGCAACATAACAAGCTTGTACATTTTCTACTTATAACACACACTTACTTCAGTGTAATAATTACGCACTTTATGCAATGTGTATCATTTAAAAAATAAATAAATAAATAAAACATCTTCAATAGTAAAAAATAACATCTTCAATAGTATTTATATTCTGTGTAAACAAGTGTGCTGCCTAGCTGGTTAAGTGCAATGCCCAGAACAGACAGAAGGCCAGACAGCTACAGAGGGCAGCAAAGGGTAGCAATTCCTTTACAGCATGACCAGCCCAGGTACTGCCAGGAAGAAGAAGTGAAAATAAAAGAAAACAACAAATCCGATTTGGTAGGCGGGAGTCAAGTAAACAAGATGTTACAGCAGAAACTTCTGCATTTTAGTCACATTCTGAGAAACCTACAGAAGATGCCAGTTAGAAACATGATGGTTAGAAAACAGATGATAGACAAGAATCAGATGGTGAGCAAACTGTCCCAAGCAGGGCCCTTTGTTCAGTCACATCCCGAGAAAGCCACAGAAGACACTAGTCTCAAGCCTTCCGGTCAAAGATTATAGTGTTCAAATACCCTTCATATTCTGTTTACATGTAGACACTCAACATAAAACTTTAAAATGTGTTGTATGTGTTACTCGACCATGCTGCTCAGTCTTCTCCTTCCTTAAAAGGTCCAGTAAACAAAAGAAATGTTAAAAGTTCCAATGTGTTGCTTTTGGTGCTGGCTTTTCCTTTAAGAAAAAACATATACAAGAACAAAACATCCTACTGTTGTTGTTGTAAAAGCTGAATTGTTACTATTTAATCTCAGTGCAGGCAAATTGGTTTTAAATTGAATTGGTTTAGTGACATCACCCTGTCTCTTGGAATGCAAGAAAAGGTTTTATGAGATGACAAATCATTCTCAAGTCAGAGTCAAGGTAGCTTCCATGAACTTATGGTTTCAATAACAACTGACAGAAATGCAGTTAGACACCATCAGTGATGTCCAGAAAATATCTCAAAGATGTCTAGTGTCTAATAGAACACAGAATGACAAGGTCAAAGTATTGGCTGCATTTATTAGGAAGAGTAACAGATCAAGAAATTCAACATGCTCAGATATTCTTAGTTATACTGAATGTTCACTGAGAGCATCCAAGAGTATCATGTGAATGCAATAGACAAAAACAAACCAAGAGATAGTACATGATGTGCTCTCTCTACTTGAAAACAATAGACTTTTGGGACTATGTTGAGAACTATGCATGGGCAAGGACACGATGGGCCAGTGATTGTGGGTAGGTAGCACAAGACAGTCCAAAATCTTTAATCACAAAAGTTTCTTAATGTGCACTGGCAAGCACACTGCCTCAATTTCATCCTCATGAAAAAAAAGCTCACAAAAGAAGCTCTCTGAGACAATGATGTGAGAATGTATCTCAATGACACATTGTGCCTACAGCCACAAAGGCTGCTGCAGCAAAGTGTGAGTTACATTTTGTGGATGCGCATGTAAACACATTTACTCGCAGCGCAGTTATCTTTTCCGAGCTGCAGTTTGTATACAGCATTGCCCGTTAGCGCCATCAAAAACAGTACATCAACTTTGTTAAACGTTACTATTATTTGCTGACATCAAACTTTATCTGTTATTTTTTTTCTTTTTTCGTGACCAAATAGATAGTTCCGTAGATTTTATGGGGTGTTTTTCTTCCAAAGGTTCTGGTAAGCTTGTTATATGACATTATAGCCTGCAATATTGAGAGTTTAGATGAAGATTTGAGTCATGGTTTGATCTACCAGCATTGTGATTCAAAGTAAGCTTCCAAATTTACAGAAAAATGATTCACTGACCACAAAGCTGAGCTTTTGAAGTGGCCAGAAAAGTGGCAGTTCAAAAGAAGGAAGGAAAGGAGAGAGAAGGGAAGTAAGGGACGGAGATGTATATAACATTACCAAATGTGTTATTTACTATAGTCAATTCAATTAGTTAACGTATACTTCACCCTTATGAATGTTTAAGGCACCAGAGTCATCCTTTACCATTTGGTCAGTTCCTGCTTAGTATTTGTGATAATATACATCAGAATATTTTTCACACTATTTATTAATGCATTCCCTCATTTATTTATACATATATTTCCAACTTCTATGCCATGTTACTTTATGGGCTATAACAGCAAAGACTAATCAACTTTTTTTAATTCTCTCTCCACTATTGCTGAGTGATGAGTTTTTTTTATAAACTACCAAATATGTTTTCATATATTTCTAGAACACAAAAACATCAGATTCATGTTTGCTTTTTCCACCAGAGTAGTCAGTATCAGGAACAAGGGATCAGTTACTAGGAAGTATTACTTCTGAATGTGTCTTTTTACACAGTCTTGTGGTTTTCATGAAGGGACTAGCGTGACAACTGTATGTTGTCTTTACGCTTAAACTTCTGTTTTTGTATATACTCTTACATCACTTCACCATTTAAGCCCATCAGTAACAAGCCGACAAGGTCTCTAACTTCTGCTTTTTCCCTGGGTAGTAATCTACCAAGACGCTGTTACAGTTACATAGAAGAGGATAGTTGAGTCAGTGACAATAAATCAAAAAATTACTTAAAAAAGTACAATTAGTTTTGATTTTGTATGAAAAAAGTCATTAGATTCATTACAAGGGAAAGATCACCTGGACTGTACATTTAGCCTTTTGGACTATATCTAACATTCACATAAGTGAGAATATATTACTGGGTATTGCATTGTACACGTAGGTTATGATAAAAAATCAGAATCATATCGACACAGCCACGCAAACATTAATCAGGCCTTCAGGAGCTGTACAGAATGCAGTCTGATTAACCATGAACAAAATAAGGGAGTGATAGTTGAATCAACCACATTTTGGAACATACTGGGTAGGACCAGGTTTGTGAGAAAAAAAATGTTAATTTAGAACTGTGTCCAAAACCACATTCTACCTTCTTGAAGGCTTAGATACCTCCCTGACTGAGAATACAAGTGGTAACCAGACCACTATGTTTCAGTGATTGTAGAAATTGGAACTGGTGGCAGCTGTTCTATGCCAGGGCTCTTTGCTACAGAAGTAAAACAGCAACATACAAGGTAAAATCTATGTTAACATTTGTTATTAGCTTAAAATAAAACATAAAGAATGTTATTTTCAAGCAAATTGTATATGTTTAAGCTAGAACTGGCAGAAATGTTCATACGCACCACAGTTAGCTTAGCACTAACTAATTATCACATTCCTGTCAGGCCTTTTTTTTTGCACAGAATTTTTAGATTTATGGACCAAATTAAAGGCCTTGCACCTTCTTATTTCCTATATATGTTTGCTTCCTCAAAGTGGTTGTCACAAAAACCAAAAACTAAATAAATCTGTCACGTTTTGCAGATTAGATACTGAGAAATCATATTATTTAAGAAGAAGACTAGATTAAAAGGCAAAACAGTTGCTTTATTTGCTTCCATATAGAGGGTTAAATGTTGTTAAATTGTTTGTGCTCTTTTTTTAATTAAATATTTCCAAGAAAAATGCATTAAATGTATGCATTAAAAGAGAGTTGTCATATAGTTACCCCAGTCATGAAAAGGCTGATGATATCTCTCACCCTGAAACCCCTTTTGCCCTCACCAATCCCCCAACAACCCAGTATACTGTTAGTGACAGACACTTGAGTCAGGAGCCCCTGTTGGAGAGAACATAATTAAAGGCAAACTCCACAAAGAGATACGAGTGGTAACCCAAAGCTGAAATATGTATCTGAAGCATATTTAATAAATTATGCATCCCTTATTTACTAATGGGCTATCGACTGCAGGGACGTTGAGCCTGATAGGATGTCAGAGTTGCGGAGAGAAGGATGAAGCGGTGGAAGAATGGAGGGAGGGAGAGACAGTGCTTAAAAGGGTCTCACTTCTCCCTGGAGAGAAGAAACTAATCTTTTTTTTTTTCCATGCTTTCTCTCAAAGTGCTGTTTCTTTGCATTCATGACACTCAAAACGCAACCAATGAGAACAGTGAAGCAGATCAGGCTAAATATCTTTTATCTTATTATTTGTATTGTTTCGCATTCAAGGAAACATACTAATGAAAAATGACTTAACCTGTGCTTTAAAATTATTCAGCAGTTTTAGAATAAGCAGAACGTTCTACAGCAGTGTTGTCAACTATTTCAACATCTGCCTATGTCCTGACCTTCTGCATTCACGAATAGAATTCTTTTGACATATTGGGACCTTTACATGTTTAAATGGTGCTGTTGTAATAGTGGGTCCAAACAAAGGTCAGAATATATCAAATGTTCATATAGAGATATGAATGGGTCCTATCAGGATTAAAGTTAAGAAAAAAAAAGAGGCTGAATCCAAAATTGCGCTTTATGACTGATGCTTTTGTGGCAGCAAGGCAGCTCATGTAACACTGCTACACCCTCTGCAGGTTTCTTAGGGTAACGGCATGCACTGTAATAGAATCTGACATACAAAATTGCATGCAGTTAGGAGAAACATCATGGTCACATAATACTGAAAATTGCATGGACTATCTTTACAAAAACATATAATTTAATAGTACACACAAAGTCTTCGACATCTGAATACAGATTGAATGACAGTATTTTTAGCAATCATTGTTCTTTCTCTCCCAGACTTTGAGACGCACTTGGCTGTCAGACCAATGCCGACCAAAGGCAGAGGAGATGCTGAATTTGCCCGCATGGCCTTATCAGGGATAGGCATTTCAGCTGCCTGGCTGAAATAACTATCAAATAAGTCTTAGTTTAAATGGGTTTAATATTCATAAATTTTATTGCTTTCTAATACATCATGATTATTCAAATTATTCTGGGTAGATAATCATGATAAATCGCATTTAGTTTTATTTGCTCACTAAAGAATGTTTTTTTCATTTAAAAAGCAGTGCATTGTTAGAGTGTTATAAGTGACCAACTTTAGCCTTTAAGAATTTATTTATTAATTTCAGCAATTCAGTAACATTTTCATCATGTGAAAGTAGGACATGAGCATGAAAATCAAGTGAAAAAGAACATGAAAATAGGGTCAACGCAGTTTCCACTTTTTATCACTGATGTCTAATGAAAGTAACAGTGCAGCATGTTCCAACTGAGCTTTCCATTTTGCTACTGCTTTTGTTAGTTTCTCTCCCACCATAGTGTACCAAAGACATCCACCATTTCACCATGGTAGTAGCTGGAAATTACTTTGATTTTATCAAGAAAGTAATCAAGGCCATTTAAAAGCTGTATATGACAGACAGGGCTACAGTCAAATGCATAAACAGCTGGGTTTCAGGCTAGAACTACGAGACGTCTAAAGTATCAAACTACAAAAATGTCGTAACGGCATTTTAGAAATTACAAAGATCAATCATTTTTTGCTTTAATGCATTAACTTTGACGCCATTAGTGTTTAATTTCAATTACAGACTCAGTGTCATGCTTCTGCGGATTCTAGAAAGAGATGCTTTCTCTACTGTGAGAACTAATGGAAAATCTATACTGAAGGTCATGCAATGGCACTAAATTAAAACTTTGCAATTACTGCACAGAACAGGGAAAAGAATAAAATTGACACTGCTGGTTCTTGTTCTCATAGTGATTATTTAAAACCTACTGTGACAAAACACCACCTTAATATTTCGTTCTCGTATGGTTATAAAAAGATCTGGATAGGAAACCACTTAGATCTCACTTCAGTACTTTCAAGCAGTTGTGTTCCAGTCCTGGAGGCACTGTAGACACCTTGTCTTCATGGTCCACTGATGCTGCAGTCCAGTGTCTTCCACCTCAGACTCTTCCTCACAACCCCCTTCCCCATTCATTTACTTTTGCATGAAATTTTATTAAAATGTAATGACATCTTAGGAAAAATCAATCAGCAATCTGCCATTGGTGCAAGAACGCTGCATATTCACTTCAGCTGACATCATTAAAAAACCATCCATTCTCGTCAGATGTGCCGACTTTGTTTAATTAGTTTCTGCAAAGATATTGAGCAAACATTCACGTACTCACCGGAATAATGCAGATTTTTTTATGATTACCATAAAAATGTGTGCTGGGTGGGAAAGTTTTCCATCAACATTATGGAGCTGCGAATTGGCTGCTGCACTGCATTCTGGGAAGAAATAGGTTAGTGCAAGGCAAGGGGCTACAGCGGAAAAAGCATGTAATTTTGATTCGTCCCAGCCCCATATAGTTGCAGCTCTCATCCTCTTTCAGTCCTCAATGCAATTAGCAACTAATGTGCCAGTAGACGTTTACTGATGTGCACATTATGAGTAGCATCTCTTGACTGGAATATGAAAAGTTGGAAAATTTCAGTGATGTATATAAGTGTCCATGCAGTATCCTGCACTGAGTTGCGTCTCATGTGTCTCATTGACCCCCCTTCTGCAGCCACAGCGCATCCTGGGAACCATTAAGGAAACCCGAGAACACCGCAATCACACAAGAAACACACAAACACAATCAAGAGGAGAGGATGGCTGACCAACACCCACGGGTCAACCCTGATGTGAAAAGAGACTGCTGTGCTGAGGCAGTGGTGGGGATACAGCATTTCGATTGCTTGCAATTCCCCCAAAAAGCTCCAAGTTCTGCCCATGGACCAAAGAGGGCAGCTTCAATCATGAAAGGCTAAGATCCTTTCAGGGTTATAAACGCTTGTAAGCTTAGAAGGTTGATGTGAATGCGAACTTGACCGTGAGTCTGTCTGGTATCTTTGGTGTAATGACCAAGTTTTTGTCCAGTTGTACTTATCCATCTCCCTTGCAGAACCTAGTTCCATGGACCATTAGTGGTCAGGGCATGCTGGTCAGGCAGTCAGCGGTTTGGGGAACTTGTGGTCAGCCTGGAACGTGAGCCGGAGCAACTACAGATCGCTGACCGCAGCCTGCCATTGATCCCCCACTCAATCAGATTACTGTGGGCCCCAAACGGCCGCGCCTGCAGAATCTACAAGGCCTGCTGGGGAAAAGGCGAGAGGAGCATCAGGCTGGGATGGATGCGAAGCAACAGGGATAGATGGATGTGAAAACGAGTGAGCGGAGTGACAGTCCAGGGACCGATTGATCTTCCCATCATTTGCCTTCCACTCTTCTACTCTCGGTTCTCTTCGCTCTTTACTAAGCCTCTCTCCACATCCACCCCACCCCCCCACCTTCCTAGCCTGCTGTCTTTCAGTGCACAAATACTGTTGAGCTCCACTGTATTGGATTTATGAGTTAATGGGGATGTCAAGACATAACAGATTGGGAAATAAGGAAGAGGAGAAGAGGTGGGGGGGAGCTCTGTCTTGTCTCTGTCTTCACATGTCCTCTTTCACCATCTCTCCTGCTTGGGGTGGGTTAGACAGAGCATGTAAATGAGTTTTAAAGGTGGTGTATGAAGATAAGATTCGCAGCCGATAATTATTAAACAGAATAAACCCTTGCTATCATGCTGTTTTATATGTAAGATCCTACTTGAAGGCAAGCTGTAACAGAGAAAGCTGTTTAGAGTGCCACTATGCCATGACCTGAGGTCATTTGTTAGTTTGTTGGTTCAGTTAAAATTATGAAAATCATGTACCATTGCTTAACACAAATTTTTAGACACCTATATCTAAAGTCATAAATGGTAGGCATGCATAGATCTTACATGCATAGAACGGAAGCCACAGCAGTGGTGATGCTGCTGGCCATACCCCATTTACTCTTACAACAAACAAACAAACAAACAAATAAAAAGGCAAATAAGTTTTTTTAAGTCGACCTTTCCATAGAAAAAACGTGAGTGTGAAGTGGGTGAAGAGTGTGAAGAACCACTTTAAAGCTTTAAAAAACTTCCACATAATGCCAAATCATATACCAATTAAAAGTTTTTCCAAGCCAGTATTTGTAAAAGTACTCCTTAGAAAAGTTTATCTGTTTACTGTCTACAGATAATACCTGAATCTAAATATAGCTCAGTAGAACCAAAATATAAAATAATAGAAAGGGGTATACCAGGTTTCTGCCCCTCTATGTGCCCATCTCAATGAGAAGTGGGGTTGAGGGTCCTGACACAGGGCTATATCGATTCCCCATCTGGCCAGGCCTGGCAGCTGCAGCCCGTCTTGTCATCGGGAGAGGAGAGGCAGCTCCTCTTTCATCCCCCCATCGATTGCCTCACAAACAGGCTCTATGTTTCCGGCATGCTAGGCCTGTGTGTCTCAGCACAACAGTATAGGTCCAGTCCAAGCTTCTGACTCCAGACCACCAAAGAGATATCTGAACTGTTTGCATGTAAGTTGATTTCACCAGTGAAAATGTGACTAATGAGTCTCAGGAATTCAGAAACTAAGTCTGTTTGTGCTGAGTGCAGGATTTTGGCACTTTCTTCCTCTCTAGCAGATGACCACTAATGAATGTCAACAATCAATAGGTTAAAAA
This sequence comes from Piaractus mesopotamicus, assembly GCA_023558415.1. NCBI lineage: Eukaryota > Metazoa > Chordata > Actinopteri > Characiformes > Serrasalmidae > Piaractus > Piaractus mesopotamicus. The sequence continues at coordinate 77,311 of JAILXH010293178.1, read as the reverse complement.
TCTATCTATTGAATAATAATAGATCAAGGCCTGCATCTCAGAATTCTTACCAATTCTCACTTTCAGATTGTATTAGCAAAACTGTTGTGATTTTTATTTAGGACTTTTACAGTAACTACATTTACATGCACACCAATTGTTCAAAATCAGTCTGACTAAGACTGATACTCTAACTAAGCTGTGATCATGTTAACAGCATGGTTTGACTGTCAAAGGCTTTAGTTAAGCCAATTAAAATTTGTGTTCCAGGCTGATATTTAAATGTCCCTTATGTAAACATTTTGTCAAAGGTGGACATCTTTAGCTACTTCAACAGAAGGTAAAAACGAATGCTGATATGTCTAAACAGCAGGAAACTCACGCATGCATGAACTTCTTAGTAAATAATAAACTTGATAAACTACTTTAAATGGACTAGTGTTTTATAAAGCTCTTATAAAAGTATTGAATTAGTCCAGTTTTTGACACATTTACATAATTTATCAAGAAAGTAATGTAAATTTAAATTCTTCACAAAGAGATGGGTCTTCAGTGGATTGCGAGGGACTCTGCTGTTCTGACTGCCACTGGAAGTTTCTTTGTTCCACTACCTGGGTGTCAGGACATAAGGGAATCTTGATGCTTGTCTTCCAAGCATGTATAAAGCTGTACCTGAAGCTAAAAGGGCATGAAGTATGGATCAGATTTTGACAATTGCCGTCAGGTAGAGGCTGGTCCATTTTTGGGTTTGTAGGCAAGCATCACGGTACTAAATCTAATGCGGGCAGCTACAGGAAGCCAATGAAGGGAACAGAGCAGTGGTGTGACAAGACTGAACTTACAGACACTAAAGACCAGTGTTGCTGTTGCATTATAGATAAGCTGCAAAGACTTGATGGCCTGCACAGGAAGACCAGCCAGGAGTTGCAGTAGTCAAGCCCTGAGACGACTTGAGACTAAACAAGAACTTGGGAGGCCTCCCCAGAGCGAAGGGACAAATCCTCTGAATGTTGTACAGGAGAAACCTTCATGCGTCAGGTATGCAATTTGAACTGACAATGACGACTGTTCATCCAGAATCACACTGAGGCTTTTGTGCATCTTCAGACAAAATGGAGTTCTTGAATGAGATGGCAAGATCATGGCATCGACCTGTGGTTTCAGGGATATACAGCATCTCATTCTTGTTAGGATTTAGCTAAAGGTAGTGGGCTGTCGTCCATTAAGGGATGTCAGCCATACAAAATGAGAAGCAACTGGAAAACTGAGATAGTGCAAAGGAAATACAACTTCAACACACTAGTGAGTGTCTAGGTTGGCCTTTCCTAGCAAGAGTCAGGCTATTTTGTCCATGTTAACATACCACACACTCTGTTTAAAGTAACCAGTTGCTGTTTAACAATATTTTTTCTCAAATCACATGAGTACTCAAGCAAATACAATGAACACTGCAGACAAGTAATAATCTTTCATATGGCACAAGTCTTCACCACATCTGCAAGTAAGTTATTACCCAAATTGCTCTGTAAGATGTGACCTTCAAAATGAAAACAGTCTGCACTCATTCAGAGACATTATTATCTTTCCCTGTTTTTAATATTACATTTATTCTCCAGTCTTTGAAACATACCTGCAAGATCAATCAAGTAGCTTCCTTATCCAAATGCCCTCAGAGATAAGGAGAGTTTTCTACAGTGTAAGCCCAAATAAGTTCACATTGTTGAGGTAACTCGCTTCCCTAAAAAAATTAAGCATTGGTGAACAAACCAGAAAGTTTAACTTCAATGTTTATAAGATACTAAACACTGCATGTTAGAATAACAAAAATTTCTGTGTTAGAGTAACATAAACGCATGTTTTTCCAACTCATAAATTCTAATGATTTTAACTTTTTGAGTTAGTCAAACCTAAAATCCGATTTAATTATATGTTTCAATAGGTAATTAAGAAACTTTTTCTGATTAAGTGATATTGATCACTTTGTCAAACACTGAAGGGCTAACTCCTAGTATGAATGTGGTCACCCGCCAGCACAGACTCACACTCAGCAGCATAGAGAATGATAACTTGTCCTTTTAGCCAAAAACACCAGCTCAGACAGCTGAGTAAAGCATATATGAAAAGCATGCACTTGAGGAAAGGTAGGCTAGGTGGAATGAAAACATGTTAATAGTGAGTAAAACAAAGGGAAAGAAACACGCAATATGCAAACAGATGGAGCCAGGAGCAAAAGGGAAAAAGTTAATTTTATCCAATAAGAT
>JAILXH010293178.1:47672-61602 GCA_023558415.1 Piaractus mesopotamicus | reverse complement strand
TGGACTCGGACTATAACATTAAAGCCTACTTCTCGTTCTTAATCCGCAAGCGTCTGAATTCTGTGAAACCGTTACACTACCCAACCTATCTATAAACATATATTGTCTTGTCTTTTTGGCCCTCGGCCCATCACAAACATTGCTCTATGGGTCACCCAGGACAAAAAATTTGGGCATCTCCAATGCACATTTTTCAAGAGTTCCTTAGTAAAGACACTGATTATCTAAATAACAGTGAACATTCAAAGTAAGATCTGAGTGCATCAATGGTTCTCTGAATTATTAAACGATTCTTCTCTGTGATGGAAAACCTGTTAAACGTGGTTCTTTAAAGAACACTTCTTTAAAATAGATCTATCTAGCATCAAAAACAATTCTGCTATTGTTATTAGTCACAGAACCCTTTTTGATATTACACAAAACTTTTTTTGTTAAGACTGTATTAATGAACAGTTTTTCCTACATCTGTATATCCAAGCCAAGAACTGGACAACTTTCAGGAAAAGGGAGCAATCCTAATGTAAAGAAACACCTCTTGCTGTGTAGTCATCATTTTATTCTTCATGTTGCACCTACATCTCCTCTCTCGAACCTTCCTTGGTCTCACCCCACTAGTTCCTGGACAGGGTCGGCCCAAGAGAGGAGGCAATGAGGGAGGGAGTGTTGTTGTTTACCTGTCATGGCACTGCTGGCCTCCACTCTTCATCATCATTCCCTCGGGACCTGCTGCTCTCTCCTTCACGCACCATTCCCACTGTAACAGTCCCAGACCGCCTGCTTCTAATACCAGTGGTGGTCTCAGGAGGCTCTCAATTAGCTGGCCGAGTAGCATTCTATGGTGAGCAGAAGGCTATGGAATGGAACGAAATAAACAAAGACTATATTAGAGTAAGTAGCTGCAATATGGTAAACTTCTCTTCCCAAAGGATAATCAATGAAAAGTATACAGAGAGAGAGAGCAAAAAAGTGTACAGAGAGAGTCTGTTGTTAAACACAAGCTTTGTTTCAAAATGTTTACTTAAAATTTTAATAAATTTTGATGTAAAGCGTTTTTATAAATCAGATTCTTTTTCTGATTACAATGACAGCTAGTTAGCGTAGTGCGAAAATGTATGTAAGACCTAGTAGAATGGAGGACTTGTTAGCAAATCAAGCTAATTTGGGGGGACAAATACCACTGTGATAAACAAATATGAGGGAAGTGAAATGAACAGTTTTATTCCTGGAATCATATAAAATAATTAACAACAAAGGATTTAGCTCTATAAGTTTAAAAATTTCTATTTAACAACTATGTCTTAAATTATTATGTCAAACAATCAAATTGTGATGTCTGTCAGATTACAAACTGCTAAAGACAGTTTTTATTGTAGAGGAAATTTGATTTGATCTAAGAAGTAGGTTCCTGCACCTCTTTTACAAAAATAATGTTTTATGAAAAGGGTTCCGTTTGCCCACTCTAGTACAATAAAAGCCCCCCATATGTTTATACAGATTTTTTTTACAGTAGCGTATTACCCAATGCTACATAAATTGAAAATCATTTAAAATCGTGAAATATCATTTTTATTACATATTACTAGGGATTGGCAGATTTGTATTTTGGCCAAACTGTACTGTAATTTTGTGACATAAATACTGCGAGCCAGGAAAGTGCTCACGTTGCTTTGAAATATATTAAGTACATAATTAGGAGTGACTCATTAGCTGCCTAGTAGCACTTTTTTTATTCATGTTATGTAACTAAGCAAGGAATTTTCTTTTATTTATCTAAACTGCCAGACTAACCCATTAGAAAATTATTTATGTGTGACGTTAGCTAAAGAAGTATTGAAAATGAGCTGGTGTGTTTCATCTGTTCATTTATCTTATACAATAAGAGCTTCGGGTAAAAAAACTGTTGAAAGTGTGTCCAATTTGGCTATAAATATATCACAATTAGACATAAAACCTCACTCACAGCATTGTTCTAAAATTATGTGTTAGAAAAATGTTAGGTGTTTACCACAGGCCTAACTGTACGTTCACACTAGCAGGCCACAAGTCGCTTAGGTCGCACTAAGCTTGTCTCTTGTGGGTGAGGTGGAGGCCACCGGTGTCGGCTTGTAAGGGTGTGTACATGTCCAGCTTTCAACAAGAACATCTCAACCAAATTGCTTTTTTTCCTAAAAATCGTTATAAAATATGTATATTTAATAGCCAAATTTAAAAGAAATTAAATAATCAACATAAATCAATATTAATTAGATGTGGCTAACAGTCTAAATTATGTGTTTTACAGTTTGTTAAACACTGACCACACAATCACTTCTATCCCATCAGAAATATATTTGGAGGGAAAGAAAAAGTACAAATCCAAGGAAATTTCATTCAACAACTAAGTTATGACTTTTGTCAAATGTTTGTATTTATCTGTGTTTAAAGACCACCCTTCCTATAGAATGTGAAAGGAAGCCTTAGCCTTAGTGAACTCTTTACAAAGTGAACATACCAGACAATAAGTTGAGCTAACTAGCTACCAAATAAGGTACATTCAGCCATATTAGTTAGCTACTTTAGTGTGGTAAAAATTGCCAAAACACAATTAAATAGTTAAACACGGATATTACACTTTATCAATATCCAGATTTTAGCTTCGCTAGCTTAGTTCTGAGACCCTCACCTCACCTGCAGTTCAGACTGAGGCTTCTAGAAGGTTCGCGCTACAAGCCTGTCCGGTCGATCTGTGCAAACCGTCGCAAAACGAAGCACAGGACCAGCGGGGTAAGACCATACATATAGTTACATACCTGGATGCCGCGTTGCCTGTTGTTCTCTATCTGAAATGATACATCTGCCATGTTGGAGTGGTCACAATCCGATTGTTAACAAATTCATTTGTATTAAGAGATGATGAGTCTCAGGATTAAATCCACCACAACTTCCTTATTACTCAACCAATTTTCACCAAATTTGTTTTGTTATAATCCTCAGACATAGATTAATCTAGGCTGCTCTCGGTAGCTTTTATTTATTTAATAACTGATCGTGCTAATTAGCTGTCTGGACCAGCAGGAAAGTATTCAGTCTGCACCTGATGTTAAAAACAGAGTTTAGTGAGAATTTAACAAAATCATACACACATCAGCAAATCCATCAGTGTGTGAATCACTTCTAATCTTAATACACATACACTTAATACACACCTCCGTTATATAATCCTATCCCACTTTCTGAGTACAATATTCTTGAAATAGTATAATTTTGGACAGTATCTTTCTTAAACTGCCGCTCTGTAATGGTACTGAATGCTGTCCAGCAGCGATGTTGACCGCCCTAAAATGGCAGCGCCGTTGACGTGCCTGGCTGGACCCAACACGGCATCTAGGTATGAACATCTATGGGTGACACGGTGGAGTGTTTATTGCAGCACTGCACTTTCGCGCTTAGCAAAGACATCACGAAATCCGAGGAATTTAAAAGGTTTGGAAAAGAATTACTTATTTTCCAGGAAAACAGGAGAAACTCACCCCCTTTAGTATGATATAGAATCGATTCGATATAGAATCGATCAAATCGCCCACTACTCATTAGCAGTGCACTATACAGGGAGCAAGGAGCCAATTGAGATTCAGCCAAGATTTTTCTTTGAAAGTAAACGAGATTTCACAATCACGTTTGCTGACGGAAATACCAAATTTCCCACTTGTAAATTGCACTCAAACGGCCAACAAAGTTGTATTTACAACTGGCAAGCTCGGGATGATACATGAGTTTAAGAGATGTGACGTATAACGCGACCTATAACCTTTTACACCAGTGAAAAATGCTCAACTTGCACTGAATGTGAAAAAAATATATACACTACCTGATGCGCTTCTGTTAGATCTGTGGGCTTTGAAACACAGCAAAGAAAAAGCAGGATCTTCTTTTTCCATGTGGTGGGCACGCCTCCCCCTCGTGTCAAAGCTGCTTAATATGTACAACTTCGATGACCGATAGGGGTCACTAAAGAGAAAAAAAATTGTGAGAAGGAAAATCTGCCCCCGCAGTTTAGTAATCCGTACTCTCGGTTAGCAAAACTGTAACGACGGGTTGGATTTGTAAACTGCATAAAGCACACGCTGCCTCCCACAGCTGCGGTACAGGCCACATTTATAAGATATTTTGAGAAACTGGAGAATGTTGTGACATTTCTGAAAGAGGGCAGGCAACTGGACGACACAACTGTGTCGACCTTTCATGATGAAAAGATAAATATAAGCAAGTAACGTTAACGTGACATAAAACAGACATTACTAGAAAGTAGGTAGGATATTATACTGTAGCTTTAACATACACCGTAATCAACGGCTTTAACATTTCATTAAATTACAGTTTAACCTTACTGCTTAATTGGAGTGTTTTGTAGAAATGTATTATGTGAATGCACTTGTTTAAAACGAGGCAAAAATAATCTCTAAGCCCGAAGAGCACATTGCGTGTTAAATAATAACATTAAACCCTGACTATGCAAGAATTGTTAGTAGTAAGTTTACAAATCCGTGGGCACGGTTTATAAACTGAGAGTACGGATTACTAAACTGCGTGGACAGATTTTCCTCCTCACAATTTTTTTTCTCGTTAGTGACCCCTACGAGAAGCCTCTTGACCCCTACCAGGCTCCGTATAAAGCGGAACTATGGATCAGGAAAAAAGAAAAAGAACACAATTAGGGTGAATTGAAGGAGCGGCAATCGGGTAAACTTGTGTTCTCTCCTCTCCAAGTTTTTTTTGTCAGCAAATAACAGTAACGTTTAACAAATAAAAGTTAATGTACTACGTTTGATGAACGGCACGTGTTTGCAAACTGCAGCCAGTAAAATGCGCGTGCGCGAAATGAAACTCGCACTTTGCAGCAGCAAATGGATATAGATACACATCTCATAGTAAATAATAACTATACATAACCAATGTATAAAAGGAACAGGCCTGATGTCGCTTACAAAATGAATAATAGTATTGTAGCGTTCTGTTACTGGCGGGCGCCTGAGAGGCTGGAGGTGTAGCCAGAGCCGGTTTATGAGGAGTCTGGCCTCATCCTATTTCCCCCAGACTGCAAAACACCCGTGAGGGAGTCCTCAGTGAATGGGGGTGAATAGAGCTAAACGTCTAAAAACAAAAAGTTAAAACAGTTTCTAATGACTTGCCCAGATCTTTCCTATAATTTTAGAAAATGGGATATATTTCACTAAAAAAAGCAAAGAAAATTTACCTGTATATTCATTTTTTTCTACAGCAAACAAGTTTTTGGCAGCAGGATACTAGCGTTACTGCTACTGAGTGCTGATTGGTTGGCAAGTGAAGCAGCTTGTCACGTTCACTGACGTCATGAACGCGCTGGGGCACTTGTTTTAAACTTCCATAAATCGAGTTTAAAAGCCCTCAAAAATATAACAGCAGTGTTAAAATGTTTTATGCTGTTCTGTGTTCAGGTAATGAATACATTAGTTTATATTAAAAACGTTTAAACATTTATAAACTATGATTTCGTTTAAGTGCTCCATCTTAACCCATTCATTTTGGACTTGTTGTCTGGTGTGGCTAGGCAGAGGGTGACACGCATGATAGCATGCACCCTCCAACAAAGGGACTGTTTTTGTTGTTTGTTAGTTTAACTTATGCATATGTGTTACTTGTGTTGTTTAGTGTTGGGGGCTGTGGGTTTTGTGTGTGAGGGAGGCTAACCCTGGGGTTGAATTGTGTGGTTAGAGGTTATCTCCTACTCAAGTAAAGCGCTTTCCTTTTCTGCCGGTGTGTTTAGTAAAGAATACCTCTTCCAGCAGATCATGGCTATCCCTGCTTTCTTCTATATCTAAAACTTTTCTAGTGCTTTGCTTAAGTTTGCTTAAGGTGAGTAAATATTGATTGATTGATAAATATTGTTTGTTTCTATCTCATTCTGTTCTGTATAGGTCTACTTAATCTTAGACCGACAGATGGAGCAAACTGTTTTAAAGGAGGGAGGATTGTAGTGGGAGCACTGGGGTGTCAGATATGACTGTGTAATAGCAAATGGTTTACATGGCTTATGGGTCAGGTAGGAGGGCCCCTTTGTAGATTTTTGCTGCGGGCCCCATGGAGGACTGGCTCTGGGTGGGTGTATCTATGAAGGAGCATCCAAACAGAGTTTAGTCGTATTTGCATGCTTACGACATTGGAGGTCATAAGTAGAGTCGCCAGGTTTGTGGTTTTCTTGCCAATTTGGGTTTGTTTGAAAATGCAGTCACAAGTGAAAATTTTGAAGTCACAGGATGCATTTTTAGTTACTGTCGGAATCTATCATGGCTGCCAAAAAGATTGATTACAGGGAGTAGGACATGAAAACGAATAGTCTTATGAGTATATATTGTTCCTGGTGGAAACCTGAGGACAGACAGGCAGGTATAGTAGGCTACAGCTGAGAGAGAGATTGAGAGAGTGGTGCATTTGATGGCAAATCATTGATTCACATTCTGAATTGAAGGTGGGTGGACATGCATGTGATGTCAGGAAAACAGATCTCATTAAATTGTTAACTGAAACCACGATGAAAACTAGACAAGAGAGAGAGAGAGAGAGAGAGGTGCAAGTAAACATCAGCTAGTAAATGCAAATAACTGTAAAGGTTAAGGGTATAACTGTGTCCATCAAAAGTATTTGGACAAGTGGTATGTAGCCTAAACCCATAATCATGTAAAGGATTGTTACTATGGTGAAATAATGAAGCAGTTAAGTAAAAGTCCCTTTAAAGAAATAAAAATTTAGAGAGTTGTGTGCATTTAGATAAATCCCAAATCTCTTTTTTGATAGACATATTATACACTGTTTGAGTATAGGAGCTATTAATTTTAATACCTACACTGTGCATTATGTAGGGAAGAGGGAGCTATTTGAGATTCAGTCTAGGTATTGGATGGTAACTGTAAATAATAAGCTTCCTTGAGAAGTTTGGAAATGGACATGCATGAATACATTTGTATATTTGTTTTTATTCTAACAGTTTTAAGCAATTCCTACCCAGATAATGAGATTTACATATAATTTTCCCCGATTTCCTAAGAATTTTGCACAGTACTGCATATATGCAAATTACAACCTGTTTCTTTTGGCACTGAATACTTCAAATTTTGGGCTAGTTTCAGCTTTTGGTGGGCAGGTTTTAAGCACACTTTTGGCTGAAGAGTCACAACAGCCACCACCCTATAACCAGGTTTAGTTTAAGTCTGAAATCATTTTGCAAATTTAAGGTCTTAATAAGTGTTGAATTTTATTAAATGTGTAACTTCATAGTCTTTTAGTGTACAATCAAAGGGTGATTTTTTTTACATCAAACGCATATTGAATAAAGTAGGGTCACACATGCCATGCAGGTGCCAGAATTAATTTATTTAACATAACCTAGTATTGAGCTAGCACTCACGGAAGTCTTCAAAAAATTATTTTTTTTCTTGAAGGGAATATTAAACCAAGCTTTATTAAACCGAAATGGCTGTTCATGTCTTTTGCAAGTAAATTCCACTCAAAATATGTCAACAGCTCTTTTTGTGCCTCCAGCCACAGGCAAGGTATAGACTACTGATGGTTTATTATTACTGTCTTTTTAACAGGCAAAACTCATGATTTAGATCAGAATTTAAAAAAAGACTTGAATGAGGCCTCAAGAAAACCAAATATATTTCATATATCATTTCTACTGTGTACCTTATACTTCTTGTGAAGTTTTCTTGGTCTTTTTCTTTTTTCCCCCAGGTAGCGATGCTTTTATTGCTTTATGGGTTTATTAGGGTGACATTGTGTCTCCAGCTTCTAGACGGCATGCTAAAGTGTATTGTTTCTGGAATTGGGCTTAACTGAACTCTTGGAGGTCACTCAAGTAGACCACATTTTTCTTTCAAAGTGAACCATAAATCAGAGTGGCGACATTGTCATCTAAATAGATTCTAGAATGTGTTCTTTAAGAAGCATAAATGCAAGTCATGCAGTCTGGCTATGACTGAGACATATAGGGGAAAAATGTTGAGCGAAGCCATTTTTGGAATATGAAAGTTTTCTTCAGTAAAATAGAAACCAGCTGTAACTTTGGAATATATAACTGTATTAAGGCAAGAGTATATACAGATTTATACTTAAAAATCACTAACGGCTAGATGTAGCAACAGTATCTACAATGATAATACATGCAAATTTGAATTCAGAACTGTGCCAACTGTGTTTGCACACTGTGGAATTAGACCTCTGCATTTAACCCATCCGTGCAGTGAAACACCCACATACATGCACACTAGTGAACACACACGCTAGGGGGGAGTGAGCACACTTGCCCAGAGCGGTAGGCAGCCCTATCCACGGTGCCTGGGGAGCAATTGGGGGTTAAGTGCCTTGCTCAAGGGCACTTCAGTCATGGACTATCAGCTGAGGGGATTGAACCAGCAACCTTCCGGTCACAGGGCTGGTTCCCTAAGCTCCAGCCCATGATTGCCCCAACAGATAAAAGGGCTACCTTTTACAGACAATGACTTAACAGAAAGATCCTGAGGGGTGATTTTGTTGTATGAATGTACGATAGAAGAAGAAGAAGAAATTGGAGTTGAATCGTTGCACTCATGCTGATAAGTATGTGAGGTTTATGTCTGGAGAGAGTTGCAGGGGATCTCAGGACATACCTTGTGTAATCTATAGTAAGTCCTTACTTGTCATTTAAAGTGTAAGAAATACAAAGATTTTTTGAAAATTTTTTTTGAACAGTTACTTAACTGCCACATTGCTTGTGCTATGCCATATTAATAAAATTCAGTGTCACAATATTTTCTAAATATATTATGATATCAGACATGTACATCATGTACATTTACATTAATAAAATTATAAAACACATGCTTGCTGAACACGCCTTTACGTGCCAAATACAGTTTACTAGTGTGATTTATTCAGACATCAATAAATTAATTTAAAACCTGTACAACTGATATCTTGCATATGAAAGGATTTTTAGCAGCAAAAATCAGACCTATTTTATTGACCCTCTGTTCGATTTTTGCAGATATGAACTCATTGGACCAGTTTTTTTTTTTGTTTTTTTTTAAACCATTGACTTGTCGATGACCCAGATAACGGCTTGGTTGTGTCTCAGCAACTACAACTTTTTGACAAACTTAAGAAGGATTAGTTTGTTTTCTGTTTGTTAATATGTCCAAATGCATTATTAGTGACCTACTTCAGAGCTGTGTGTGAAAGCACTCATGTTTCCTCCAGTTTCAGCTCCTAAAGTGGTGAAACGCTCTGTTCTCCTTTCGCTTTTCCAAAATGGAAAGTAGCCCACCCAATCGCTACGTCTGTTCTGTAGAGAGGAGTGAAGCAGCCTTTAGAATAACACCTGTATTTTTTTCACACACACACACACATCATCTAAACCACTTATCCTTCTGGGTCACAGTGGGGAGCTGGAGCCTATCCCAACTGTCATTGTGTCATTGTGTAAAAACAGTGTATGCAAGGGTAGATTAAAAACTTCAATTACTTGGAATGCTGCCATCAAGTCAGCTATTATAGTTGTTACCATTGGCAAATTCTGACAAAATCTGATTTGATGCAATTAGTTTGTTATTTATGTGAAAATCCACCTGCTCTGGTGGTTTGTTGAAAGAGGAAAAAAATCTCAATGCCAAGCGACCACGCAGGCCACAGGCTCTGCAGTTTTAGAACCAAAATGTGAAAGGTTGTGGATGTGTGAGCTTCTGGACCATATGAAATGTGGCTGAGGTGCTTCTATCAACATTTTACAGTTCTAAATGTTTGTATTTAGTAGAAATATATAAAATCTCACAACGTGATATATAGAAATATTTGAAAATGTTGAGACCTTCACAGTCTGACTGCTGTATCCAATGAAATCATCATAGTTTGGTCTGTGGTCAACTTCTAATTGTAGGTTTGAGGTTAATGGGTCTGAAAGCAATCACTAAAGGATCATCGACAAGGTAAATTACTTTTGCTTCATCTCATTCTATCCACTCCATTTACGGAGTTGAGCTCACTTCAACATTAGGATAATGTTGTCATGTTGTTAAAGAGGCCTTTAAGTGCTTCAATGTCTTTGCAATTCAGCCAGTGTCCCCATTACCTTTCCCCCGACCAAGAACATGCATCAATCAAAATATTCTGTAATCAGTGGCATTAATGTCCCACCCGTTCCATTTGTCATAGCTGCACCACTCACTTGGCCTGCTGCTTTGCCAGCTGAGATAAAGAAAGAGAGCAAGAGAGAGATAGAAGGGGAGGCAAAGAGGAGGAGCCAAGAAGAACTAAGCGAAAGACGGATAGAAAGAAAACATGGCATTAATTTCATTCTGCTTCTTCCCTCTTCTATGTTTGACTTTTATTGAGGGGGATCAATAGTGTAGGAGTTCCAGGCAGCCCTGAGATGGAGAAGTCCTGTAATCACTGATGAAGTATATTGGCTGTCATCGTAGTCACCCACGTCAGTATTTGAGACTTATAGCCCAAGCAAAATGTTCCATCCAGTGGTTGCAAAGCAACCCAAAGACCCTGATCCTACATAAATTCAGTTATGTCAAAGGTAGTTGAGGAGACAAGCAGGGTTTTGTTCATATTTGAGAGAAGGTAGCTCACTGATTCTTTACAATTTATTTGGTGAAGAAGAAACCCACCACAAGAGTGGCAAAGTGTAGAAACCCATCATGGTTTGTCAGTCTTTCTTGACTCCTCCTTTACAGTGACCTTCTTTTCAACTTGCTTCAGTGTCCACTTGCATGTTCTTTACTCTCTGTCTCACTGTCCTTCCATCACTCTACATGTCTATACATACCATTGTACTGAATGTATAATTCATACCTGCTAATGGGGGCCTAGTGCTACAGAACCAGTGCTCCAAGTATCAGATCTCACTCCTGGTCACCCGACACCATGCTATGTGCAGTAACGTATACTTTAATTATGGCTCCAGTGGAACCAGCACAGAGTCTGATGTCCTGTGACTTTGGGAACATCTCAGTGGTGTGGGAGAAAGGATCTTGTCAGCTTGGATGGGTCCATGTGGATGACTATTTATAGCACAATTTACATTTACAGTCGCATTTATTGCATGTGGTAAATGCTCTTATCTAGAGCCAATTACAAGGTAATCATGTTACAAAGGTGTGTGAATATAGTATTAGGAGTCTTGCCCAAGGGATCCACTGGGTGTAGCGTAGTGTGCATGCCCAGGCAGTTAAGGTAACACCACTACTACACTTTACTAACTACAGCATTTTCAGGGCCTTAACAAAAATCAAATACTCATTGCTTTTCCCAGTGTGAGTGCAATAATTTGAGATATAATCGAAAATTTCTATTACTCTTTCTGTGCTTCCCTGACTAATGTGTTTTTTGTAACAGCTGTTGCAAGTTTGAACAAGCTTTCCAAAATCCAATTCAAACTAATGCATTTAAGATTGGAGTTTAGATTGCTAGATGTTGAGGTTCCAGTTTAAAATACTGCTCTACTGAGATTGACTGCGTTGTTGTAGCTAATCAAAACTAATCAGGGCTGGGTTTCCTGAAAGCATCTTAGCACAACAACGAATCAACAAACAACGAATTTGTCTCCATGCTAAAGTTAGCTTAGTTCCGCAAAAAAGTACACCGAGCTATCATTAAAATTTTAATAACATTGCTTTCTAACAACACCGCTTTGTGGGCGTAGCATGAATAGGTAAGTTGCAGATCATGTGTTTGTGTACAACAACTTACAGTGGCTGTCAAATTTCAAATGGAAAACTGTTTGACAGCTAATTGTAAGTGTCTTGTCAGGAAAAGGTGGAAGCCTATTGGCATGCTCCTAATTTACCAGTAGTAAAATACCTTTGCAGCCCACACCAAAAATGACTCCCATGGTCCCACCCACGCTTATTTTTGGGAGGTTTGTTTGTTATCTATTTATTTTGCTCAAGTATGCCTCATTTACAACAGAAATGGAATTGCAAAGGATTGCAAAAAGGCATTTCACTGTTGGCAGATTTGGAGCATTACGATGATGAAATGCATTTGCAAATTGAAAATAGATTGTCAAAGAGACTTTGCTTTTCCATTTGAAATTTGGCAGTCACAGTGCACTGTTGTACACAAACATGGAAACATAAATACACAATTGTGGTGCAGTTTGATTTATGTCTTAAATGATGTGCATATTAAGACATATCGGTATCGACAGATAACTACTTAAAAAAATTACTGCCATTGGACAGATGATTAGATTTGACTGATATTTCAAACTGACATTTGATCATGTATTTATTGACCTCCAGAAGAGCAGAATGTTTAGGGCAGAGGTGTCCAGTTATATGCGCTAAGGGCTGCCGTGTCTGCGGGTTTTCATTCAAACAAAGCAGGAGCGCACATGATCTGCTGCTGAAAACGAAGACCAGCTGATTAAACAAGTGGAATTAGATGAACACCTACTCGTTTTTAATAAGCACCTGCAGCCAGACCAGCCCTTTATGGATAAGGCTGGACACTCCAGGTTTATTCAATACTGGGCTACTGTGCTAATATGTCTGTATTTTATTCATATATCTTCCTTTCCCTTTTTGTTACCCTATAGAGGTAAATGTTATATTTCTCTCTAATGCTAACCCAGGCGAATCCAGTCCCAATTTCTGCACAAATGTTTGTGTATTGGCATCGGCAGATACATACATGAAAAATATCAGAGATCGGCATGGGCCCAGAAATATCATATTAGTGCATTCTTAGATTAAATTAGCATTTTGAATAAAGTCTGGAAAATACTGCCATAAGTATGAATGTTGAAGATGATTTTGTTAAAGATTGCTTTTTTCTGTCTGAAAGAAATCTACCAAACATTGTCATGGTAAAAATAAAAAGAGCAAATGTATAAAAGTCCTTGAAAAGAAGAGCAAAAGCGAAAAAGGGAGGAAAAAGTGAGGCTTTTTCTCTTTCTTGCATTCTTTTTTTTCCGCCTGTTTTCTTTTTTAAAGCTTATTAAATATTTAGCGAGCTCAGGGAACCCAGTCCGAGTGCGATAATGATTGATGGCTGGACGGGAGTGCAGCAGTTAGCACTAAAAAACACGCGATCAAGTTACAGTCCTTATCGATGTCACACCCATTAGAGTCTGCTAATAGTAACCAATCACTTGTACTGTCCTCCTCGATTTCCTTCAGGACCCATCCACACTTTCAGCCCTCTCCTCAATTCGCTTCTCTCCTTTCATCCGTCCGTTTCTACTCCTCCTCGATGTTTTCTCGTTGGACACCATCTTGGCCCCCTTCGCTAATCTGTCATATTCAGGTCAGAGATGAAAGACAAGCCCCTATCATTTTGGGGTCGGTTTGATGACTGCTCAGATCATACTGGCTCCAAAGGGAATGTGTTATTGTAGTGTATAGTGTACTTGAATGTGGCATGATGCTGTCATCACACTTGTAATAGGTCGTCATGATGACTTAGGTCTTTGACTGATAATATGCATAATTATTAAAGTGGAACACTATCTAAAACTGGTACATTGGTCTTATCTAATCTCCATTAACTGTGTAGCATTCTGATATGAACAAGTTTGGCATGTTGTTGTATAGCTGCACAATGTTATCATCATTGCATTTTGCAGTGCTGATATGGCATAAGGCCCAATCATAGCTCTAGATGAGTGTTTATTTATATACAACTGTACTCTTAACAGTACCATTTTGTCCATTTGGTACATATTTTGTTATACCAATATATGAAATAATGTGGTGCTTTCTTGCAAAACGTTTCTGATACAGTAACAAGTAACAATCAAGGCTGTTAAAAAGTGATCACTATATACGTATATGTAAAATGTAGATATGTCATGATTACTGGATTAAAATGAATAAATAAATAATAATAATAATAATGAATAATAATAATAATAATAATGATACATTGG
>JAILXH010293178.1:17348-41203 GCA_023558415.1 Piaractus mesopotamicus | reverse complement strand
TCTTTCGGCACTTACGGGATACGCATCCAAGTGAAGTTAGTGAGCTATGTGGCTACATTTCTGTGCTAGCTCCTTAGCAACTAAAATGCCATTGCTGTGACCCACTGTCAACTTGCTAATCTTTCTTTTTTACTCACAGCTGCCCTTACCTCTGGTTAATTGGCTTGTTAAGATACTGTCCTATAAGTGCTACATGTTCATCATGTTCATCATCATTTCATCCCAAAAGAATCTGTGCTCTGCTATCTGCTATGTAAGCTATCAATAAAACAAACAGAGGGACAGGCAACCGTTTAAACAGCTGTTACTGTTAGCTGGCTAGTTATGATTGCTGGATACATTACATTAATGTTACATTCGAAATATTAGTCTGATAAACTCACATTTGTTTGTTATAAAAGCTCAGATAACTAACAAAATGAAAAACTACCAGCTAGTTGCATAAAAGTTTCACCATGTAAAGCATGTGTCAGGCTCTTGCCCTCACGGGCCAAAACACTGCAGACTTCGGCACACTGCCTCATTCTAAGGTAGATCAATAGCCTAGACCTAGCCTTGTCTAAGTTACTGTACATGCTAAAAAATCAATGACAAATAGTGTTACAGAAAAATGTTAAGATCAATTAGCTAAGTCATTAGTTTTTCAAACTTTTTCTAGCTTTTTCTAACTTAGCTACTGAGAATTAGCTTGATAAATCACGCAGATAGCAAGCATATATCGGTCAACTGGCTTGATAAGCTTGACATCCCTCTGACTCTATGCTACTGCTGGTCCACCGTTGGGCTACTCATGTTATTGTCCTGCATCCATGGTCTAACTACATTTAAATCTCTTCAGACAAATTTTAAATGTACACAAGCTTTTGTAAAATAAACTAAGACAATTATTGCAAGCAATTGAGAGAAGAAAAAATTAATGACTAGGACTAATATAAAATGATTTTGTTGAAAATGTGTTGCTGAAACTGTGCTAGATTGGTTACAGTCGTATATCTGGCTTTATTAAACTAATTTACAAAGGGTAATGAACGAAAGAAATGAAGGAAAAATACGTAATGTGGACCGTGAGTGCATTTTGCATTACACTCTGCTCAACTGCCAGTGAGCTGCCTGCAAAATGGTGACATTCCGGAGCAGCTGCACATGGACCTGAGCTCACCATGCCCAATGCAACATCCCAAGAGGCATCAATCAATCAATCAACCTTTATTTAAACTCAGAGTACATTGAGGGAGACCCTCATTTACAATGCAGCCAAGCCAATTGAGAAGTAGCCATTAAGAAGTTAAATAGTAAGAACATAATAAATGCTAAAATGTAATAATAATCATAGTAGTAAATGTAAAAAAATAAGTCAATAAACCATTAAAATTACAACAATATAGTAACTTAATAAATAAGACAAAATAAAATAAAGATAAATAAATAAATAAATAAATAAATAAATAAAAGATGTATAAAGAAAAATGGAATCAAGTGATGGAGCACCATCCAATAGCTTTAGGATGAGCTGGAGTAGCTTTTGTAATCCAGAACTAATCATCCAACATCAGTACCTAACCTCACTAATGCTCCTGTGGCACTGAATGCAGTCAAATTCGCACAGCAAAGTTCCAACATCTAGTGTACAGCCTTCCCAGAAGAGTAGAAGCTGTTATTGCAGCAAAGTTAGAATGAAGTCCCTTGAATACCCTTGACTTCAGGATGAGCATGAGCCTAAAAGCTTTTGGACATATAGTATAGCTCTACATGAACGTGCACAGTGATCTAGTTTCGAATGATTCAGCCCCCAGTAAGTCTGAGAGAGCAGCATCCGGCTACCTGGTTAATATTAGCATTTCACTGAACATTGGTTTCTTCTTACTCCATTATCTTCATGTAGCATTTTAGTTAGTCCAAGCTCTTTTCATATTAATAGCCTTACCTTGTATCGTATTCTTGTCATTTCATTGGGCATCTGTAAAATTACGACAAAGACCTGTTGAGTTCACCGTATTTCATCTAGTTCTGCTCAGCAGTGCTTTTCACTGCTATGGGAATTACAGTCAATTGTTTTTATTCTTTTTGATCTACATACAGGACCAAGGAACACTAATCAAGAATAGGAATGAGCTATACAATAGCTATGTTAACACACCCACATACTGCAGAGCGTGAGTTGGTATTCAAGTGTAAAAAGGTAATGAATCACTAAATACTCATAGGTTAGGTCCTGCCTTCCCAGCAACAGGCTTTCAAAAACTCCATTCATCCCATTCCGTTCCTCTGTCTCTTCTGTTGTCTGCTCAGCCCAGATTCCACATCCTTCTCTCCTGACATCAGAGAGCCAGACAAATAGGGACTGAGACTTCCTGTAAAATAAAAACGTCAGTCACTTTTGTCACCCATGTGTTCTAACAATTTTGGAGCACTCTAAATCTGGATTGCCTTGCTTTTACCAGGGTATTAGCATAGACTGGTCCCTGTTCACATTTTTTCACTATTCAAGGGTATCACTGACTCTCAATAAATATTTGAAAACATATTTTGCTCCTGTGAGAAAAAGAGGGAAACCTTTCTTCAAGGATCAGAGTTAGACATTTGCAGGTCTTTAGGCTGCATATTGGGCTCAAAACCAACCAACCAGTAATCTGTGTCAGAAAAAAAGCCTTGGCTGTCACCTACAGTACAATACACACCACTGGTACTTTGATAGGATGGTCAGATAAGAATGGTATGGCTTTCTGCCAACAAACGCCTAAGATAGGTTTAGCATAAAAAGAAGCATGGTCATGCAGAAAAGAACCTCATCCTTGTCATGAAGTTTTGTGGTGGATCTGTGATATTGCTGTTTTTCTTCTGAGGCCTTGTCGCTTATTTTCAGCACAAGATCAAACTGATAAATAATACAGTATACAACCTCATTTCCAAAAAAGTTGTGTAATGCTGTCCAAAATGTAAATAAAAACAGAATGCAATGATGTGCAAACCAATTAAACCCTATATTCAATTAAAAACAGTCCAAAGACAACATATCAAATGTTGCAACTGTGAAATTGTTTTGTTTTTTTTTTATTTATGCCCATTTGAATCTGATGCCTGCAACACATTTCAAAAAAGTTGCAATGGGACAACAAAGAGTGATAAAGATGTGCAACATATCACAACTAATTTGATTAATTTGTAACAAGTCAGTAACATGGTTAGGTATAAAAAGAGTCTTTCAGAAGTAAAGATGACAAGGGGTTCACCACTCTGTGAAAGACTGCATGTTTCCAAACATAAAATAGCACAGAACATGGGGATTATATCATATATGGTACATAATACTATTAGAAGATTCAGAGAATCTAGAAAAATCTCTGTATGAAGAAGCCAAGGAACATTGCTGAAAACTATTGTCTGTGAACATAGTCCATCACTGCATCCACAAATACAAGTTAAAACTCTACCATGCAAAGAAGAAACCATGTATAAACAGGATCCAGAAACACTGCTGCCTTCTCTGGGCCTGAGCTCATTTAAGATGAACTGAGGTGAAGTGGAAAAGTGTCCTGTGGTCCGATGAATTGAAATGAAATTCTTTTTGGAAATCATGGATGCCGTGTACTCCAGGCTAAATAGGAGAGGGACCATCCAGCTTGTCATCAGTGCACACTTCAAAGGCCAACATTGGTTATGGTATGGGGGTGCATTAGTGCGCATGACATTAGTGACTTACACATCTATGAAGGCACCATTAATGCTGAACGATATATACAGGCTTTGGAGCAATATGTGCTGCCATCCAGACGACGTCTTATTCAGGGAAGGCCCTGCTTATCTTAGTAAGACAACACCAAACCATATTCTGCAAATATTATAACAGTATGGCTTTGTAATAAAAGAATCTAGATGCTAAACTGACCTGCCCGCAGTCCAGATTTGGCCTCCTCAGTTTCCAAACGCATATTGTTAAAAGAAGAGGTGATGCAGCACAGTGGTAAACATGAACTGTCTTGCTAGAGTTACATTGAAAATAGCCATATATTTTTTAAAAAACAATAAAATCTCTCAGTTTCAATATTTGATATGTTGCCTTTGTAGTATTTTTAATTAAAAATAGGGTTTGAAAGATTTGCACATCATTGCATTCTGTTTTTATTTACATTTTGCATAGCATCCCAACTTTTTTGGAAACAGGTTTACAATAGAATAGAATTTTTGTGACCTTGTTTATTAATTTTTACCAAGCATACCAATAATTTGGAGGGGGCCTCAGCATAAAATCTAGACGATCTCAGTATAAACCTAGACAAAACTTCTATGATCACATAATATCTCTACCACCAGAACCTGCAGATACCTTCTTCACAACATCAGAAGAATATGACCCTTCCTGACTGCAGAGACTGCTGAAATTTTTTCTTTAGTCATCTTCAGACTGGACTATTGAAATTATCATCTTATAGGCCTTCCTCCATAAGACTTTCCTTGCCTACAGAGCATTTAGTATGCTGCAGCTTGTCTGGTTCATAACCTCTAGAAGTTCTCCTCTACTGAGATCACTTCTCTGGTTTTTCATATTCTTTGGTGAAGTGTAGTACCCACAGGGCCAATCTAAAAATTATTTTCAGCACAGGTTTGGAATTTTGGTTGTGTGAATTTCATTGTTTCACATAAATAAATGACATTATATAGGTGATGTAATGTGAAATAACTCATTTTACTACATACAGCATGTATTTAAGTCAATGGTAATCAGATCAGATCTTATAGATGGATGGATGTATTTTATTTGCGGGACACATGCATCACACGTTGTTTGGATTTGACTCTCTATTTGGAGGTTGAAGACCGAGTGGCCAGGCGCCCCGCTGTATAAGCAATGATAAGGCGCTTCTTAATGTGTTTGCACAGGGGCTGAAGGAGAAAGGGCCTCTGACGCAGAAGGGCCCGTTGCCTGCTGCCTTCTTCACAATGGAGGGCCCCGACGCCAAACACAGTCCTAAATGTCACACCAACGCCCAGCCTAGGCAGGGAGGGGCATATGGCCGGATTGGACGGTGCTAAGGCAGGTGGTAATTCCACACCCATGCCGTGTCTGGTTTAAAGTGCCTGATGGAGCCTGCATGATGATAGAGAAAGCGAAGTCCAACACTGACACAGCCCCCACACTCGACAAGCCTTCTCATCGTAGGGGCGCATCAGCGTAACAAGTGTGGCAAGTGTGTGTTTCACATGAACAGATGAGATATTAAGAATAGAATCTATAAAAAATAAGACTAAAATTTAGACTCTGCAGCGCTTTTGCCAGGTGTGAGGAAGCTAGAGGATCCTAAGTTAAAAAAAATTAGACTTGCATATCTAAACGACGCAGACATGCAGAATGGAGAGATGCTGAAACTAATGACAGCAGTAACACTGTTGATTTCAGCTCCAGCTATGGATGCTGCACCATGGGTTTCAGAGGCACCAGATCTTCAACAGGTACCATTAAATAGAGGTAAGTCTGAAAGATCTTAAGTTTTTTTAAGTTTCTTGGAAACATCTACTAATACTTTTCTAGTACTTGTGGACAGAAGTCCAATGAAAGCATTACCTGCCTAAGTGATCATTTCTCATCCTTAACCATTACTTTCAAGATTAGAGAATAGTTTAGCGAATTTTAGGCTATTCAACATATGAGGTGGTAGTATTTTGACTTTCACATAGTTTTGTTGCCAGGGAGAGGCACAGGCCCTAGACTTCAAATATACTACTGGTGCCTGATGTTGAATGGCCTTAAATGGCCCAAGGTTTCATTGTGGTGTGGTATCATAAATCTTTCATTCCACAATAGGAAACGAGACTTCTTGGCACAAACTGGCTAATTGATTAAGATTTGGAGTGGATTACATAATAGATGAATAAGACCACTGCAGTATGTCTTTCAAAGGCTCTCTAGAGCAGGGTTACCCAATGGGAGGGCCAAAGCTGGACCGTGAGGATGTTTGATTTGGCCAGAAAGTTACCCGAATTCTGCCTCTTCACCCAATAAGAGAACAAACATATTTTTATACCATACCATACGTACCAATTTATTAAATTCTTATTTACTTTTTTAAATTATATGAAGAATTTTAGTAAGTATTTTAGTTACAAAATGTGTAACTGTTGTACACAAGAGTGTAATCTTATAAAATGAACCTACCTACCTTCTTTTTTGTGTATTGTTTTGTCTTTTTTGGCCCTTGGCCGACCACAAACAACACATTTTGGCCCCCCAAGGCAAAAAGTTTGGGAACCCCTGTTGTAGAGTATTAATAAAGAACTTAAGGTAAATTAAATGGCTTGAATAGAGTATTTGTAAAAGTGATGCTGTAGATTCATGTACTCTACATTAGTATTCTTCACAAGTTACTGAAAAGGGTTCTCTCCAAGGAGTCTTAATGAAGTGGCATTTTCAGCAAGAACAGGTTGTGATGTGCAGTATTGACCACAAACTATCCTGTGACGCCATCAGGTCTGTCTTGCCATTTCCCATAGCAACTCCCTGACATCCTCTAGGCCACCGTCAGCAAGGCTGTATGTACATTTCTTCTTATGAGTGTGTACAAGCAATTTGTCTTTGTCCACCTCTAGTACAGTAAAATAGAAAAGGTTCAGAAGTTCTTTTGAATTTTTTTTTAAGACATTTTGGCTTCTGTCCCCATGTACTGAGTACCAGGCCGTTTTTTTTTTTTTCCCCGGGTACATTAGAAACCTTTTAAGCTTCAATAATCCACATTTTGAAAGTTGAATACATGATACATAATAGCAGTGAATGGTTGTGTTGAGTAGAAGTTTAAAACATATCCAAAACTGCTTTGTTTGATGTCCTGTGACTTATTTATTGAAGTTTTTTTTTTTTATTCAAAGGTGACCAAAAATCACCAGACCCTTGGACAAGTGGTCCAGATATCAAGGAGATGACAGCAACAGGCAGTTTTGCTAAGCTTCTGAAAACAGGACCAGTGACGATGTTTTCTAATGGGCACGGAAAGACAGTAGGAGCTTCACATAGTATAGACAAAACCACAAGTAGTCCAAGTTATGTGGACAAAACCATGGTGGCAACTAACAGTCTAGGTAGACAATTGAAAATTGCTTCAGTGACAATCGATTCAGATGAACAAGAGAAGATTGTGCCAACAACTAACAGCTTTGATGGAGGCCTGAAGATACACTCTGTGATGGATGACCCTGAAACAAAGGAGCACACCACAACAGAAGGAAACCGTTTTTACAGAAGACTGAAACTAACGCCTGTGACAACTGATTCGAATAAACAAAGCAAAACTTTGCAAGCGACCAAGAGGGCGAAGATGAGTATGTCCAGTAGCAGCCCAGCTAGACGAGAGAAGATAATGAAGATGCTGAGTGCTCTTGAGGAGCTTCATAGGTCAATGAATAGCACACTGAGCAGCCGCATCACTATCATACCTAGAGGTAAAGAAAAAGGGGGAGCTTGAAGAACGAAGCAAATTTTTATAGCAAACCCAAATTCTGATTCACAGTCTTCTTATACTTCCATGTGACCATGTTAAAATAATTTTGCTGTACTAAGAATATATTGATAATATAGTAACTATTAAACTGCATTATCTAATTTGCCATGTGACAAAATTGGGTCTCCAATGGCTTGCACTTAGTCCTCACCAGGTACAAAAGAGTAAGACTATCTTTTCTGGTCTGTTTCAAGGTAATATTAATGGTCGAAGTTCAGGAAAGAAGAGTAAAATGGTATGTTCATGTAAAATTGATTATACACATTAATGGATACATAACTAATCTAACATTAATTTAGTTATTAAATCATTTAAAATATTTTTTTCTGATTTTCTGTCATCATTACAGCTAGTGACAGAGGGGAACCTGAAATCAACTACTGTGCCATCTGTGGGCAGCGGTGGCACCTCACCAAGGACCAGCACTGACCAAGCCGATCCCAAACTCCTGAATGGGAAAACGTTCAAAAAGTCCTTACCATCAACTCCCAAGAAAACCAACAAAAGGGGTGAGACAAAATTAAGCTCACTGTACAGGGTGTCGCTAAGGCAACAGGGTGCATAATACAATAAGCTGCATGCATAGCTAACGTAGTATAGTTGATTTTTCTGCTCACTTAAGGCAAAGTAATTATACTGACTTGTAATTTTTTTTTTTTTTTCTTTTTACAGTTTGCTTCTGGAAGTACTGCTCTCAGAATTGAAGCTTCACCATTGTCCACACTTTCTGCCAACATCTAATGCTCATAAGCAAGCAACTCTAAGGGCACTTTTCACTGACACATCAGTAACATGATTTAACCCTTATCCTCCCGTGACGTGTGTATGCTTATTGCACGAAACCTTTTTAACCCCCCTCTATCTGCAAGTGACCGCTGTATGACATCCAATAAAAGTTTACAAGCATGCGAAAACAAAAACTCTGATAATAAAGAGAATTTTATTTTTGTACATCCCTTTCTTGGTGATCATTGTGACAAGACGAAGGAACTTTGAGAAGTTCACGGAGGTCAGGTATGTGTTGTGTAAACTGAGTCCACTCGTTTCCTCCTGTTCAGCCCTTTTTACATTTTCTAAATGTTTGCTCAAGCTCTAGCTCAGATTCTCTTCGTGGAGGTCTCTGTGGTGACCAAGTATTTTTAGTAACCCATAAAGCCAAGCTGTTGATATTATGGCTTTAAAAGTGATTTGATTGTTCAGAGGACTGCTAACACGGTCACCTCGACAACCAGTTAACAAGGTTCTCCAAGTCTATGAGAGAGCCAGTCGAGAGAGAAAAAAAGAGAAAACCAGCAGGATAAGTAGAGGAATGATGAGAGATTTGGATCCAGCGTGTCTGCCGACCTTTCTTTCCCTCTTTGTCCTGTCTCCTCTTCTCTTTTTACACACTAGGTTTGATACAGGCAGCATAAAAGCGAATGGGACTGAAATGGGACAGAAATTGCAAGCAAAGCTCAAACTCTCATGATAAGACGGTCAAGGAAACAAGATAATAAATACACAAAACGCTTTCTAAAATGTTTTTAATCGGTTTAATTAAAGTCTCCATTTCAAAGCTCATACCAACAAGATTTGCAAAGTAATAAAAAAAAATATTTTTCTCTCTCAGATTTAATAGACAAAACAGTAGAAGAACACAAAGAAATAATCAATTCTCAGAAACTAAAATACAGTAGAGCTGTCACCTTAATATAAAAGAGTAATAAGGAAAATGAAACGAGTTATTGCATTAATGCATGACAATTATCATGTATGAAATATAAGTAGAAAACGTACATGACTATCTAGGCCTGACCATAGGAGTATATATATATATATACTCATTTTGCACTTACTTCTAGCTTCAGATAAAAATATGCAGGCAAATACTAAAACACAGAACAAATAGTGAGACAAATGCATCAATTGGCTAGATTTATTTGTCATGAGAGTACTTTTGTACAGAGATCAAGGCGTTGTACTTTGAGTTAGTACGTTGGAAGAAAAATAACAAGATGAATGACACTTGACAAGTCTTAGTACTATGCGCAAAACCTAATGTTTTTAACTTGGCCCTGCCATTGACGGAGAAAAAAGCCAGCAACAGTAGTCGCTACATAAAAATGCCTACTAAAACTGCCTAACTAATCAGAACATGCAATATAGTATTTTTAACAATGTAGCCCCACCAGTGAGTGCACTCTCTCACTCTCGCTTTCTCATTCACATACACACACACAGATACACATTCATACCAATTCACACACAAATCTAAATTGCACATGTACACCTTAAAAATAAAGGTTCCTAAATGGTTCTTGGACGTAAAGCTCTGGGAAAATTTGTTGAAGACTCTTTACTTTATGTGGAATTATGTGGTCTCATTTACTAAGATGGTTGTTTGAAGGACCATCAGTTGAAATGTTCTTTGTATGGGCGTAACAATTCACAGAATTCACAAGGAATGTGGTTTGATATGACATGGTGCCTTGATTCACTTTTTAAAACAGCCCTGTCTCAGTGGTCACCAACGTTCTTCCTGGAGATCTACTCTCTAACATCTAACATGCTGCTACCTCCCTTTCCAAACACTAATGCAGCTGACCCAGACTTCTGAAGAAATTATTTAGCTGGAGCAGGTGTAGCTGATTGTGGTTGAAACTACAATTCACAGAAAGGTAAATCTCCAGGACCAGGGTTGGTGACCTCTGCCTTATATTAATATATCCATTTTCAAACTATTAGAGCATTCCACATTATAAAACAACAATTGAGATTTAGAAGTATCTTAGAAGCACAGAAACACTAAACAAGAGCCCAATCTAACGCTCTAGCCACAAGTGAATATGTTAGCCCTGGGCTAATACAGTAGCCACAAGCTAACATACTACCTATGATACAACAAAACATTATGACACATTATGATACAACGCAGTATTTTGTGTTGTTACACCCCTAATTCTGGGGAGCAAAAGTATTTTTTTTTCTGTGGTATCATTCTGAAGAATCATTTATGGCAACTGTATTTTTAAGAGTGTACATCTATTTATGCCAAATTTATTTGATCTTTTTGGCGACGTCCAAGTAGGCAAACTCAATCTCTCGTTCTGCAGGGCAGGTGTTGATGAACTCTTCTCTCTGGTAGGCAGAGTTTAGGTAGCGCCAAATCCCTTTCATATCGGCTGGAATCTCGAAACCTCTATACTTCTTCGCAACAATCTGAGACAAAGTATAATAATTCAGTGACTAAGAAACATCAGAATTGTATGTAACACATTTCCTCATATCTGAGGTGAGATGTGCATGATCTAAAATATATATATAAAGTCAACATATAAATACAACTGGAGACATCTGATATGAATTTGCAACATGTTTCTAGACATGTCCTACAATACATTTTACTGTGTCCAAATCAAATACCTAAAACCAGTAACTTTGGAGGCGATGTGCCCAGTGCAGGGCCTGTCAGTATACAGTGCCCTCCACAAAATTTGGCACCCCTGGTAAACATGAGCACAACGGGGTGTATAAAAAATTCTTTATTGCTTATCCTTTTGATCTTTCATTTAAAATATTAACCAAAATCTAACATTTATTTAAAGTACAATGATTGAAAGAAAAAAGCTAAATCTTTTCATTATTTTTTTCCCCTTAAATCTATGCATGCCACAGTTGTTGCCACCCATTCTTTCAATACTTTGTGTAGCCTCCCTTTGCAAAGTTAACAGCTCTTTTCCTATAATGCTTAAAGATCTATAGAGTCTGAGGACCATACTTGTGGACTCTCCTCTTCAGCTGATTCCACAGGTATGGGGTTTAGGTCAGAGGACTGAAATGGCCATAGCAAAACCTTAATTCTGTGTGCAGCAAACCATTTTTGTGTTGATTTTGAAGTGTGTTTTCACAGTGAGGATGAAACATAGGTATAAAGACAAATATTTATTTCATAGTAAGATTTAGGTCATTCTTTCTGTCACTGTATGTCAAAAAAGCTTATATTTTTGCTAGTATTTTGAATAAATGATCAAATGGACAAGCAATAAAGGATGTTTTACAGCTTGTTTAACAGGGGTGCCAATATTTGGGGAGGGCACTGTATATTTCGAACTCTTAAGATTCATACTTTAGAATTTTATAAACATTCATAAACTATACATCATTATCTATACACTGTATCTATCTAAAAAAAAATGTAGCAACAGAAGTATTTTAAATGGTGCATTAACCAGTCAATCAAATCAAATCTATCACTCAACGTGTGGGAAGACAAAATGAATTCTGTAAAGACCTAAAGCCAAACCACCTTGAAAAGTGTTCCTTGATCCTGCTCCTGGCAAGGTCCCCCAGATTTGCACTATGATTTTTATCAATAATGTTGATGGAATATACAGGGTGATACAAAAAGATTCATTTGATTTCAAAGCGCCATAGTTTTACAACTGTGAACCTAGGAACCAATTACATACCAATTGAAAGAGAGGGTCATAGAGTTTCTGACTATCACCGGAAGATGGCTCCCTTCAGTCTGTGAAGAGATGCTTTCTATTTACAATATAATGCACTGTTCTGTAATGATTTACAAGTGAAATAAATCATTTTAAAATTGGATGAATCTTTTTGAATCACCGTGTATTTTGATGTAAATGTGTAAGATTTACAAAACCACGAGCAAACAGGATTTGGCGTGCTTTAGATCATTGTCCTGCTGGAAGACCAAGGCCCAATTTACGTTTTCTGCCTGAGGCAGACAGGTTTTGATGTAACATCTACTGGTACTTGATGGAGACAGTGACACCATGTATCCAAACAAATTGTCCAGAGCCTTTGGAATAAAAACAGCCCCACAAAAACAGAAGCAAACTAGATTTAACATGATTTTTGATATCAAGAAAGCTGTAGTTGTGCTGTCTGTTTCAGTTTCTCCTCACTCCCCTCACCCCTCATTGGTCTCTAGCAGCTCAACACAACATTTCACAAACAGAAAGCCAACCGTGTCTAGTGCCTAGTTAATCTGATATCAGACGTACAAAGAAAAAGCTGTTTTTCATTATATTCATAAAAAATATTCAAGACAATTGCCATTATGCTAATGGAATGGACACTAGGGAGCCAGCTGAAAGAGGCATCCTCTGCACCAAAACACATGATCCAACTCATCGACAGACTGTCAAGCCATTCATGAATTAAATCAGTGGGTGCTGGGGATTGCCACTTTAACAACTCTGTGGTGTAATCACAGAGAATAAGATTAAATACCTTGATAATGTGTAGCTTTGGAAGTAGGTTACAGTCTGCCAGAGTCAGGTCTTGTCCATCTAGGAAGCTGCGTGTGGATGGTGCTGGGTCATCGGTGCTGTTGGCATCAATCTCCTCTGGCAAAGGAGACTGTAAATACTCATCCAATCTCTTCAGAGATTTCAATAGTGCCTTCTCCAAGCCTAAGCAATAATAAACAAGACCAAGACTCTATAACATATCAAAGACATATACAGTACTGTGCAAAAGTCTTTGACCACTCCTCATTTACTTAATTTCCAGTCAAAATGGCTATTAAGTACAAGTTATTTATTTTTCAGGAAATATTTCTGAAGGAATTAGATATAAGATAATCCCCTCATATAAGAGAAGGAAAATGAAAATACAACCAATACATACAAGAAAGCATAAATTATTAAAAGATACAGAGAAATTTGGATTCCTAACATCTGTACAAGACCAAAGTTACATAAGATAAATAGTAACTAAAGCTTTTATCTTTGAGAGATGGGAGAAAATCAAACTCCATTCTTGCTTCAGATCTGAAAAAATCCATTCTTTCACTGAGACAAGACTGCTATGAGACTGAAAGGATGTGTAGCTGCCAAGAAACTGACACCGGGAAAAGAAAGTAGACAAAAAAGAACAAACAGAGAACCTGCTGATGTTCTCAGAACATTGGACTGTCCACCTTAGGACCCAGACCAGAGCCAGCCAGATAACTGAATGCATTTGGGATTACTTGGATTGTGAGAAGAGCAAAATACAACAAACTTTTAAGACTTTGTAATTATGGAAAAAAAATATTTATATAAAATATATAAAAACGGTTTCTTTGAAAGCAAGTCTCACAAAAGGTATGAAAGCTGCAATAAAACTAAATTCTTGCAGTCTGAAAACTGAAAAAAAAATTAAAATTATATTTAGTTGTTGAGGCTTCTGTGCGATTTTCTGTTAAATATGTTTTCTGTTTTTTTCCTGATGCTGAAAAACACATACCTTAATTGCAGTTTTGACTGGAAATTAAATAAATGAAGCAGAGTTTTGCCCAGTACTATTTGCTTACTTTTTTGAAAACTTTGAAAACTGGACTACTAAAGATTACAAAAGAATGGCTAGCCATCTTGCTGATCATAATTATTTACCATCATTTGCTTCTTTCCGAGGGTTCTTGATATAGGCAGAAAACTTGGCAAATACGTCTATTCCTGCTGTGTTTGACTCTGGGTGCTTGGCAGCCAACTTTGGGTACCTTTAGAAGCATTGATATAAGGTAAATCAGAAGACCATAAAATTGGGCAATGAAGCAGCATTCCTTTTCATGACAACAGTACTGTAGTGAAAGATTTGGATGAACAGGAGAATTTAATATCTGGCCCAGTACCTTGGTGGCACAAGCCTTTCCTCAAGAAATTCCTCGATCTTGTTAACATCCACCAGTACTTCACCATTAAAAGTCATAAAAGGTGGGTTGGTGCCTGGGGCAAGGTCCTGCAGGTCAGCTGGTTTCCTGCAAGATGCACATCAACAAATCTGTCAATCAGCACATCTAACAAAGCTCTCACAAACATAATTCACCTCAAGTCACAGGATCTGCTCATGTTGCTGGGACAGAGTGTTCATTCTGAATATTCAATGGCAGATGTTTTTTGCAAATTTGGAGACAGTTGGAGAGAAAGTGAAATTACCTCTTGAGATCCACAGTAGTGACATTGAAAATGACTCCCTTTAGCCAAAGGATCATAAAGAGCCTCTGGGAGAAAGGACAGTTTCCAATACTTTCTCCATCACTTCCTGCCTGCAAAATGCAATACAGTACAAGCTCAGTGAAAAGATAACATGAGAAGTCAGTGCAGATCCTAAGCTTTAAGGTGCTTAAGGTAATCCCAAATTTTAGTTCATAAACAGAAGATGACATATTTTATTATGGTTTGAATTTGATAAAAATTTGTTGTGGGTACAGTCTTGTGAAAAAGGCATAATTTACATTTTTGCAATGCTTTTGTCATGTCTTAAAGTCAACCTGAAATCAAAATTAACCCTTTTGTTCCTGTCATATTAAGCATGATTCACTATGTCATTTAAAAGACAAAAATTTCTGGGTTTAATGTAATTTTTTGATCAAAAAGGAGTGACTAAAGGAAAGGAGTTTCACCTCCTCCTCCTACCACCCTGATATACCATCAAGCAATAACACTCAGCTCAGAGACACCTTCCCAGATATTGCAAGTCATAGTCATTAAATTCAACTGGACGTAAATTTGTGTGAGCCTATATGCCAACACATCAATCAGTTCTTCATGCCCAGATGATTCTGTGTTTGAGTAAAAAAAAAAATCTAATCTTTTATCCAGTCTAGACGTTTTGAGCTTTTAGAGATAGCGTGTTGTGTAGGATCTCTGGCTTGATTATTTACTTAGGTTTACTTTGAGCGGTAACCCTTGTCAACCAAAAAAGCTTCCTAAATTTCTTAAAACCTTTATGTGAACAGAGGGCAGTATAAAACAGCTTAGCATCTTGTAAGACCACCCACCACCGTAACCATAGGCTTCTAACAATTAGCTTTATTAAATTTTCCAAATAACTGTCAGACTCTGTGTTTTTGAAAGAGATTTAGGTTATGTCAAAAAAGCATATGAATTTTCAAGAATATATATTGCCAGCTTGATAATTAAACGTTCTGTTGAAGTTTAACTCATTGTAACAGAAATGCTCTGTAATCATATCAGTCTAAACAGATTAAAGTCACAGTGGTATGAAACATTCAGAAAAAAGGGCAAGAGCAAAATGTAGTGCATTTTGGGCCCAACTTGCTAGATGTTTCAATAAACTGGGGATGAAAGTGATTCTCATTAGAGCTCTTCTGAGATCCACTTTATTTTAGGTTTAATGTGTATTACCATTTGACAAATTCCCAGGAAAAAAGCATCTCTTTCCATTTAAACTCTTGCAAACATTTTTGTCCATCCTTTCATTTAAGTCAAATAAGCCTGTCTGACGACATAAAATTGCATTTGATCTCAATGTTAAAACCCCTGTCTTACTTAATGTATTCAGTATAAGGAACATCTTACCTTCACAAACAGTTCAATAGCGGGAAATCCAAACTTTTTAGCTGCTATATCAAACCAAGCCATTGTTCAAAGTTTCAAAATTAAAGTCATTAGAGGACACATTGAAGTTGTTTCTTGCTCACCTCTGACCTTTTACAGATCCCAAATTTTACCATTTCCATATGGAACAGTTTTTCAATTTTGCAAAAATTAAGACTCCCATCCTTTCTATTATACTGTAAAAGATCAATGTCCAAAAAAAATATTTTTCTTATTGTTGCTAGTAGTGTCTGTCTTCATGTTCTAATTCTCTAATGCTCTCCCATGTGAAGTGGACTAAAATATGCAGTCTGAGACAGCTAGATGCCTGGATAAAACACTTGGTCTTTGTTATTGCATACAGACATCAATAGTTGGCTTGTTTATGAGCTACAGTCTTGTGAACTTTTCATGTAGGCAAGTGGAATTCAAAGCTCTTTGCACTGAAATAGACACATAGGAGCTCTATCACAGCCTAGTAATACGCCTGCTTTTACTGCACTGCAACATAGCAATTTCAAAGCTACACCAACTTACTTTTAATTCCACAGGTTTTAAAACATTTCTACATAAATAAATTGTTGAGATGTAAATATTCATAGTTTTTTGATGTGAAATGGTGCACTGCAGAGAAATGTACCAACTCTAAAGGTTTCTTTACAGTGGTGGTGACAGGTACCAGAGGTCGCAATGTCTAAAGTGCAAAAATAGCCATTATATTTACTTTCCAGAACAGCAAAGCTACATGTCTTCTGTGACCATATATGTAGCACTGATGATGCTAAAACAATGGTAAATTTGTGGTAAAACCCTTTCATGGACCTCTCTACAGTGCAGGATTGATAAAAAATGTTTTAGGCTAAAACTTTCTGTTGAAACTATCGTAAAATTATACCTCAGGCAATGTATTCATAACCATTTCATGTAATAACGACAAACAATAACAGACTATGGGGCGTAGTCACCCAGAATTCCTAGCAGGATGGTTATTATTAAAGGGCCTATATCCTACATTTATCATGTTAGCATGTAACATGTTGACTTATAAGATTAGTGTGGTTTTATATACCAAAAATGATAATGATAAAATAAATATGCCTTTGAACTGATATGTATAGTTGCTGCCTTGTATCGTGCCTCATGTAAAAGCAGAATGACCTGAAACACTCCTTACTTGTGCAAGAATGGGTGGGGCTAAACTCCTGTAGGCTGAATAGGCTGTTATATGTAAACACGTATGTGTGTGTGTGCGTTTGTGTGTGTGTGTGTGTGTGTGTTTGTTTGTTTTTTTTGTTTTTTTTGTTTTTTGGACTATATGCTTTTTTCATATCATATGTCATATCATTGAAGCAGTGAGTTCAAAATGGGATGTTTTTGCAGCCAGGTTTCCATACATGGACTGAGGAGTGAACAGTATGTTTTGAAAGTTTACATACTAGATGAAACACTTTATCATCAAAAATTCCATTTTTTCATGCTATGGGTCCTTTAAATAATCATTGCTGTAAGTGAGATGTAAGGAATGTGTGAGGAATTATTTTAAAACATAATGAACATCCACATGATGTAAAGTTTGTATATTACTTGAAGATTTTTCCTAGAACCACACATCTAGGCCCAGTACGATTTAGGAACCCCTTTTTTTGAGGCCCTGTTTGAGGTTTTTTGACATGACCTCGCCCACTTACACTCACCACTGTGCATCACACCTACATTACACAAGTGGCCACTCACGGCAGAAGGGGAGGACGGAACAGTGAGGAGCGGATTCAAACTGAACGCACTAGCCCGTTAGCCATGCAAATGTTGCAACGCAAAACATTTTTTGAGAAAATTGAACAGAACATACATAAAATTTGTGAATCATTGCTTTGTCTGTGGAGTCTGCATGTTCTCCCCGTGTCTGCGTGGGTTTCCTCTGGGTACTCCGGTTTCCCCCACAGTCCAAAGACATGCAGTTAGGCCAACTGGACATGCTAAATTGCCCGTAGGTGTGAATGTGTGTGTGAATGCGTCGTCCAAATTAGGCCAACTGGACATGCTAAATTGCCCATAGGTGTGAATGTGTGTGTGAGTGTGTATGTCTGTCTGTCTGCCCTAAGATGGACTGGCAACACCAGATATGGGTGATTATTAAATACCAATAATAAAAATAAATAATTAGTATAATCTGTGGTATAATTGCACCTATCCGGGAGAAACATTGAAACAGGAAAGACAGTTCACTAATAGAAACTTGAATGAATTAACTTGTAATGCTTGACGTGGTACCTCCTTCCGCCCAATGACAGCTGGGATAGGCTCCAGCACCCCACCGCGACCCAGTAGGATAAGTGGTTTAGATGATGTATGTATGTATGTATGTATGCTTTGTCTGTGAGTAACCAGGTGTTGAACTGTAGTGTAGCGCTTTTCTTTTTTGTTGTTGTTAGCCTTTAGCATGCTTACTAGCCAGCTAGTACATGAAACTGAAGAAGTTGTATCAGCAGTTATGTGTAAGGGATGGAGAAGTTTATAACTTATAGCCCAGCAAATTGAATGTTATGTGTTTGAAATCTTAAGCATTTTAAAGTACTTTACTGCTTTGGCTTATAAACAGCTTTGTTCGCTATTATTTTCAGGTTTGAAAAGGAAAATGTGTCACATCACAGTGTTTTCTCGGCAAGTTCTGCTGCTGAAGTCAACACTTGTGTTCACTTAATCCCTCATCTTACACCCTTCACTTGAACTAATAAAGTAATGGCACCCTTAAGATGGCACCCAGGGATTCCCGTGAGGGGAAATGATGAGGGCAAGTGGACAAGCGCTTGTTAAAACTGAAATGGGCAATAAAAGATCATGAATACACAAGCTTATGATCACTGGAGGCTGAGGAAATGATTTTGAGGCCCTGACGCTCAAGGTTAAGCAAGCTGCAGTGACAGTCTAAAAATGGTACACAAGACCCTATGGTACAGAACAGGTGCAGTGAGCAATGGGGGAGGGGGGCTAAATGAGCCATTCTATGTCAAACCAAGGGTCACCAAATGGGGGCACTGGAGAGTTTCTTTCCTTATAATTTTAGAATCTATTCTGTGAAAGCATGCTTCAGATCATAACAATACTATATGTTCTTTTTGTGTTGTGTTCTTAGAGGTAACAAAGGCTCATCATGGATCAGCGGCTTAACTCTTTCAAAATGCCTTTAAGTCATAAGAGGCTGAAAATCTAAGTGGACTCAATCAGTGCCTGCCTGTTCATGTGTCAGTGGCAAGCTCATTTGAGCACACGGCAAAATCCTCAGCGTTGGCTTAACACCTATAGTGTTGAATTAACACCTAAAGTGTTCATGTAAATCCAGCAGGACACAAATAAATATGGTCGAATACTGTAAAAGTTAATTCAACACCAGGTCTTTTCCTGTTCAATATAGCTGCTAACAGCAAAACTCACACATAGAACTTTGCTAGCAGGAGCTCTTATGTAAAGGGTTAGACCCCACCCCCACCCCAACAATCACCCACTCCATCCCATAACAGGTCCAGACCAGCAAACATCTTAATGAGATTAGTTTAGAGGCATGCAGAGCAATAGAGAGATTAACCCTGTACTCTTCTGAGCATTTTGCAAGGACACTTAATGGGACTTCTCAATGGCTGTTCTTCAACAACCAAATTAAAGGCATATAAATTGTTGTGTACAGTTCTTAAAGCAGGCAGCCAACATAGTTTCCAAGTTATGTAAATACTCATCTAATTGCATTGATTCATCGTTCATCTTAAGCGATACTAATTTGTGACAGTTGGATGAAGTTGTTTAGTGCATGATCCTAAACAGCTAACAAGGCTTTAAAGGAGGCCTTAATGTCAGTTTTGTCTCCAAGCTAAAATAAATAAGATAAATAGATAAATAAACAAACAAATAAACTCAGACAATAGACGTCTTTGTTTTGGGAACCGCTTTGCACAGACCTAAGGGGAGGTTTATTAGGACATTTTTACTAGGCTTAAAACCCTACTGCTCAGCCACTTTCATTTCACAGGAATTTAGCTCTCACATTTTTTAACGAGTGAAAGGAACCCCTACAGGGTGAAAATTAAATTTCATACTGTGTTTCCTTGAAGACAGAGCATGTTTAAAGTGTAGAATGTGCAATAAGTGTATTTTAAAGGAAACAACCATTCAGAGTGGTTTGATGTGAAAAGCTCCGTTCCACAGAAACGTGCTGATTCACAATAGTTCACAGATGTGGTGATCGCCTCTGTAATGGTACCTCACACAAAGCTTTTACTTGAAATGCATATGAATATGCTGCCTAATGACTGAGACTTTTTTACAACTGTTTTACAACAGTTTTGTGACAAATAGTGCCATTTTGTGCCATTATCAACATTACATATTAAGAATCTGTAGACACGTGTAGGTTCACTAGTCATTTTGGATAGTAAATGAAATGGCTATATTTGCATTGTACACATTGTGACCCCTGGTTCCCATCGCCAACATTTGTAAAGAAATTTGTGTCATTAAGTTTGTTTACAAAGTAGGGGTGGGGGGAAAAATCAGTTCTTAGATGCATCGCAATGGGGACGTGGACGATTCTGAATCAATTCACAAATGTCAGAAATCAATTTTCTAAACTTTAATTTGTAATGTAATGTTGACGGAACGCAAAAGGCGGAACTTGGAAGTGCGGAATTGCGCCGCCCGGATACTCTGTGATGTGCACATAACAAAAACACAACGGGATGAGCAAGAAATCCGACTGGCATCCTCTGCATTAAAAGCTAGGTTAGGTCAGGAGTCAACAACCTAAATGTTAAGAACAGCCACCTTGGAAGCCACAACATTTTGTGTCCAGTATGTGTCCAGTATGTCTCAGTATGTGTTAATGTCCTAGTATTGGCTAAAAATATAAACGAAAACGCAGATTTATTTTGCTCTGCTTTAAGCTTTAGCTATAGTCGCTTTCCTTCCATCTCCACCAGAAAATTTTGCCTCAAAAGTAGATCAGTTTCTTGTAAAATGTCTCTCAACGTTCGACTGTTTTACGAGGCTGAAGTCAATTCTTATTCGCCAGCTTCTTGTTCAAATTTTTCCGTTCCACCTTAAAGTGTACCTGAGGTGACAGAATGTATATGCAGCACCATTTAAGGTGGAACGGGGAAATTGGAAAGAGAAGCTGACTTCATCTTCGCAATTTTTTAGCGTTTGACAGTCTCTCATTGCAGGTTTAAAGTTCCAGGAAACCAACTGCGCTGCTTATAAATGCGAATAAGTCCATTCATCTCCAAATGTTCACCTTAAATCTCTCTCTTTGCCTTTTTGTTAGCTACTAGCTCAGTGAGACTGCGTTGTTAGGTGACCTGCAGTCTGCATGCCTGTTCTCAGTCATTGAGAACCAGGGCTTTCGCGCTATATTGCGCACTTTGGAGCGAGATACAGCGCCCCATCTCGAAGATATTTT
The DNA here is from genome assembly GCA_023558415.1 of Piaractus mesopotamicus. NCBI lineage: Eukaryota > Metazoa > Chordata > Actinopteri > Characiformes > Serrasalmidae > Piaractus > Piaractus mesopotamicus. The sequence continues at coordinate 19,940 of JAILXH010293178.1, read as the reverse complement.
ACTGACACAGCGATCCACCCCACTATCTACAATGAGACTAAAACCAAAGTTACAAAAGCAAAAAAATCTAAATAAAAACAGGTAGGACAGCTGTAACGTGCTGGGTGGACGTCTGTTGCCACTGGATCTTATGTGACCGTAACAGGGCATTTTATCACAGATGAGTGGCAGCCAGTGTCTCATGTGCTCCAAACAAGAGCAGTGAATGAGAGCCTTCCAGTTCACTTGCAACAACACTTCTATTTGTTTTGTTAATAAAAGATATTGGAAGTAAATTCATTATGGATCATTACAAATACTTTGCTTTAAAAGTACCAAGTTGTCAGACAGTGAGAAAACAAGAAATCCTGTACAGAAAAAAAAGATGCATCAAGATGCATCGATAATCGTTTTATAATCGCATTGCAGCCCACTGAATAGTAATCGAATCGAATCGTGAGGTGCCTAGAGATTCCCACCCTTATTGCAAAGCATCATTTCTTGCTCTTTCTCCACTCTAAATAAATTTGTTAACATTTTAGTGAATTAATTATTCAGAAATTCAGGGAAATGAGGAATTTCTGTTTAATGAATAATTACTCACACTGCAGTACATTCTAATGAAGGTGTCAAAAATGGTTATATGAAGTGATGCCATAGAAATACAACTCAGTTCTTTTTAAACTGTTTTCCACCAAGTGTATAGAACCTCCACCTAATGTAAACACTGCCAAGAACTTTATGTCTGAAACAAGAAACATTCGAGAACCTTGTAGAGGTTGAATGTAGAACCAGTGACAGATTAACATTAGCTTTGATTTATTGACTACTTACAGCGTAGCTAGCCTTGAATTTTCCCTGTTGGGATACAAAGTTTGACCCAGGTAAACATAAGTAAACCATCAGCTAAATCAACAGTATTTGTGTGTATGTTGTCAGATACAAGTCAAAGCCCATCTTGGAAAAATGACCTGCACTAGTCATTACATTACAGCATAAAAACTCTTCATTATAAATAACTTTTACATTATAACCTTAATGTTGAAGCCCATTCCTGCCAGGCAGAGGAGAAGAGAATTGCCTATTCTTTTTCTCGTTCTGTTTCTGGAAGCAGTATGTCAAATGTTCAACTTACTATCCTGAAATAATGACTTACTGTGTGAAAATGATGACTTACCATGTCAAAATAATGACATAGTATCATGAAATAATGACTTAATATCTCAAAATAATGACTTACCATGTGAAAACAATACACTTTTAAAATTCAAAAAAGAAAGTAGTTATTTTGGGCAAATAGGTCATTATTTTGAGATAATACATCAACATTTTGACATACTGCTGCTGGAATCAGCATTCCTAGTGGGAGTGGGCTTCCATACCTAGCCTTCCCTACATGTTAATTAGTCAAAGTGGACCAGGATTTGGATGGATGTCTTACCAAGATGAGATAAGAAGATTAGTATGAGATCACATGAAAATACACTCTCAAGACCTGCTATGCTGATCTGTGAACCATCACAGATCCTCCTTAAGCTTCTAAGCTTCCAACATTCATTGACTTGTGGTAACAGCTGCATTCTGCCTATTGCTTTTTATGTAGATTCTTATAAAAGATGTAGGTCTTTGTGTATCACAACAATCATAATATAACAGCTGATTTCTAGTACACTTTTAGTCTATTTATTAAATCTAGTCGAACAAAAAAGTGCATAATATAAAATGTGCTTGAGGAATACGCTGAGTTAGCTGTATTTTAAGTGAGGGTGGGAAGTAACAAATTGTAGATACTATTATTACTATGATTGAGTAATATTCTGTATACTTATGCTTTTCCATTCAGTGTTGTCATAAAAATAAAATACATCTCAAAACACTTAGAACAAAAATTAGACACTAATCTTATTCAGTTTCAAAGATCACACCAAAACCAGAAAAAACAAGGGTGTAGATAATTGGTAAGATACTCTATTCTATGGCTCAATGTCATTTAACATTTTGAAAAGGTTATATTAAAATTTAAAAATACAATGAATAACATGGTATGACTCATTTCCATCTAAGGCAAATGATGCTCCATCATTCACCTAGTTTTGTTATTCCATTATCCTGAACATAAAGAATATAATAAAGCAATCATCATATTTTCTAAATAGCTAGTTGTTTTACACCTACTGTAGACTGTATGTTTAGTCTGCTTAGTATTTTTCACAGTTAATCAAACGTGACACCTATGTAGAAACCGACAAAAATAAAAGCTACTATGAATGGAACGCTGTGGCAGCACTTATGAAAAGTGCTTGGATACTGAAAACTCTGAACATAAGAGAACTGTCTCTGCCCACATAAGACAAAATAAACACCTATGCAAGACTAATTCAGCTGTGAATTTCTTATTATTTAAGGAAAAACAGCAATTTTATTTAAATACTACTGAAGTTCTTCCACTTGAATGGAACATTTCAGTACACATTCCACTTCTGACATCAAGTTCACTTCAATTATATTAAATCTGAATAATGTATAACAATATAAAGTTTTTGATAACCCTTATGCACATGTATGAAAGTATGTATATAAAAAAGAAATGTGTAACAGTTTATATTCTATGAT